>CAEGAE010099002.1:0-20266 GCA_903067095.1 Girardinus metallicus
TCCTAAACGGCCCCTCATATTTGACATCTGCATTCGTCACACAGAAACATCTACCAGCTCTGTAACGTCATGATGCTGTTTGCATCATGACGTTACATGATGCAAAGAGCATCATGTAACGTCATATCATCCCGGTCGCATTTGTTGCGACCGGGATGATATGAAATTTATTTTCCGGTATTTTCAGTAAAGCTACGCATCTAAAGCTCAGCCGCCCGCAGTGTTCCGTCTATCCGTTTATCTGTATAAATAATCCCGCCGGACTCCAGGCATCGCTGCCGTCATTTTAAGATGCTTATTGGTCCCCGGAAAAAGACAAAAACCCGAACATTATCATGACTCGATAAAATCCTCCCAGGCCGAACTTCAAAACTGGACGTTATGCTGCTAACACTTAGCTTTCGTCAACAACTCAGGCGGAAGTGAGAGAGTAAATAAAGTCTCGGCCGGAACACGGTGCTAAATAATAAAACATAATATAATGAGGCAAGTCAGTTTTCCTCGAGGAATCGTTTCAGCCCTAGTTTGCATGATACTTTTATTTATTTTGTGTGAAGTTTGATTAAAGCCCGGGCTAGGTAACCTTTTCATTCACAAACTTTGAAGGGAAGATCATCTTAAAGAAAGTTTATCTAGGTTAAAATCTCTTTTATTTTAGAAATCCAGAAGGGATATCAGTTCATCAGTGGCGAGTTGATATTGATGGTATTGCTAATTTTGTTTATTAGTTTAAGCATTTTCATTCATAGCTAGAACTAATTGTGTGTTGATTTCAAATATAAATAAACAAATATCATGTCCTCTGTCAATGTGACGTAATCAGATGATTGGAAATGAAAAGTATTTTCTCTTCAGATTGATTTTGATAAGTTATGAGACAAATTGTTTTATGAAAATCAATATTCTAATGCAGTTTTAACTTTGTTACACCCTCTAAATACAAGATAGAGCAGATTACCCTTTTTACTCTTGCACTGATTGTCAGAACTACTTCAATAAGATTTTTTGTCAGTTTTACTCCAAGTTCCCTAGTTAAAAAAATGCTTTTTCCAGACTTAAGGTGACCAAAGACACAACACATTTTATTCTACTAAAAGTTCAAATGCAGGGTTAGCTTCAAATACTCAACTAGCATAGCTTTACCAGACAATCACCAGACATTTTAGAGCCTCTAGACTTTAATCCCCCTTTTACTGTTTCTATCTTTGCTAAAAGCTTCAGAGTTAGATCAACTACTGAGCATTAACAATAGTTATTCACAAAGAGCCCCATTACAGGGTAATTTTTTGGCATCACTCAGAGGGTTTCATATGAAAGATTTAAACTAATAAACTCCATGCAGTTTTATCAGCTGGTTTTATCTAAAGTGCAAAACGACTAAAAATAAAACTGAGTTGTGGCTGAGCAGAGGCCACCCAGGGGCATTATACAATAATACTCTTAGCTTTGATGCCTAATTCTCTCAAACACAACATAATCATTGGTACTTCCAGATAATTTTAGGTATTTAATCTTAACAAAAGTACCTTGGCTAACCCTGAAGATAATTTTTAAGACATTCTACTGCTAAATGCCAAGCCTAGCCTCCAGACTGATGTTTGGAAATGCAAACGTTGAAGCCTTGAAACAAAGAGTCCTTGGTTACTCACCTTTGGGCCGAACATGCCCAGTACTCCTGGGTAGCCCTGCTCACCACTGTCCCCCTGACAAAAATAAAATAGCAGCCGTTAGAAAATCAAATAATAGTGTCATTTAAAGAAATTTGGCCAATTGAAAGGAAATCTCTGCTAACTGTTTGGCCTTTTGCTCCCAGGTCTCCTGGCTTTCCCGGTAATCCCATCACACCGACCAAACCTCTCTTCCCCGCTGGGCCCACCTGACCTGGCAGACCCCTGTCCCCCTGGAACACACACACGAACATCTTCTTTTGCAACTTCACCACAGCTTGGGCACTTTTATGTTGACAAACCAGTGGAAGTTACTATTACAACAAAGTTATAGTTCACAACCCCGTTAGTGTGGCCTGCATGAAAATATTACTGCTGAAAATGCAATTCCCAAGTTACTTTCCATAATGTCAATCAGGTGCATTCTTAAAATATGTATTTGACATTGGGGTACAAAACAACAATCAAAGCTTCAACTCTAATAAATCCAACACATTTCCAAAATATGACCTAAACAGAATTTTATTTCCTATCCCAGGAGTCGCCCAGGAGATAAAAACTGATTACTGCAGAACTAATAAATGCAGCTTCTCTGTGGGTGTCATTAATTCGCTTCTCAAACGTCATGAATTTTGTATTTTTATATTCCTGGAATGGCCATGCAAATAAATATTGTCATCTATTTTGCAGCACTGATTAATGCATCGAATGGGGGTATTGTAAGAGAGGCCATACAGACTTGAAGTAGAGTCGGGCACAATAAAAAAAGTAACATAAACAGGCAGCAATTGCTACATAAATGCCAAGAGAGGCTGTTCCAACAGATTAAAGCTTGTTGGCTGTTATGACTGTCAATGGAAATACATTCTTATTTATAAAAAGTTCTTTTTATCATTTTTAGCACAACCAGTCAAAATGAAAAAAGGTGGTTAACCCAGCCTTCAAACCTTTGAGCCAAAGGAGCCCTGGCTTCCTGAAAGTCCCGTCACTCCCTTTCCGCCTGGCATCCCAGGATTTCCAGGTAAACCAACTTCTCCATCCTCTCCTTGATCCCCCTAATTCCAAAGCACAAATAGTGAGCAACAGACAAAAAGAAATTATTATTTTTTTTATTATTTCTCTCTCATTTAAATATGTTTCTCAGACAATGAGCTCACCTTGACTCCATTACTTCCATCTTTACCAGGTAAGCCGTCCATCCCAGGTGGGCCCTCCAGTCCCTCCCTGCCCAGGACCCCACGTGGGCCAGACGGCCCCTGTGAACCCTTAGGACAAAAAACTCAAGATAAATATTACTGGTAAGCGCATATTTAATATGTAAAACAACTCTAAAACAAAAAATATGGTAGATCTAAAAAGTGTATGCACCTCTGTTAAAAGATTGTTTTTTTGTGGTGTAAAAAATAACAGATTAAAATAATCAAGACCTTGAAAACAAGCAAATATATTCTGTAAAATTAATTTACAAACCCTGGTTGCACAAGTGTTCACAAGGTTAAACTAATATCTGGTGAAAGCATGTTCATGACCTTTTGCACCTAGCATCACTGTGAGTCCACGCATACATCCAAAAGAACACAAGAGTCCAGAACTACTTCTGACATTAACTGTGTGGGGTGACCTGAGGAAGACTGTGAACAACAGAATGTTAAACAATCTGGAAGATTAGCAGAACTTCTGCAGGGTGGTGACAAGCCTTTGTAAGCTGAGAGGTGGCATTAAGGTGGAGGTTCAACACATTATCAGTTAGAGGACACACTCTTGTGCAACCAGTTTAATGCATCTTTATTTTTCAGGACACATTTTGTCAGAGATAAGCACAAAGGCTCTTAAGGGGTGAATACACTTTAAATCTACTGTCAGTGTAACTCACTGGTGGTCCTCTGTTCCCAGATGCTCCAGTTACGCCTGATTTTCCTTTAGGACCCTAAAGCAACAGAAAGCCATCTTCTGAATTTGTGCTATAAAAAGATTATATGAAATTAAACAAATAATCGCACTTTCTCACTCAATCCCACATAACTATTTAATTTATGTCTTTACCTGATCACCTTTGGATCCTTTCAGACCTGGTTGTCCCTTCAGCCCAGGATGTCCCTGAAAAGGATTATTCATATAAACATTATCGGACTTTGTATGATTTAGCTGATATATGATTTGTAAAATGATACTTAACATGTTAGAAGCCAGAAAGTGGATACCTACAGAAAGACCTGGTGCACCTGCTTCACCTCTATGCCCATTGAAACCAGTTTCACCCTAACAAAAGAAGGTCTCTGTTTTTAGCTCATTTTTGTAATTATAGATTTGGGGGATATTATTGTTGTCTTATGCCAACTTACTATGTGTCCTGGGTCACCTGGCTCTCCTCGTTCCCCTCTGTCTCCAGGAGAACCCTGAATTCAGATGAAAACAATGTGTGCCATGGGTGCTGCTGACATATGCCACACAAAGATCTGGTGCAGGATGAAAACTCACTCTGTCACCTCGGGCACCTGGAAGACCCTCTACCTTGCCGTCATCTCCCTGTTCACCCTAAGCAAGAAGCCAAAGACAGCAGTCAAAGGTTTTCACCATTATATCCAATGACCTGAACAGAAGGAGTGGCTGTGTTACATGTTTCTTTAAAAGCAGGGGGTCCTCTTTTAAAGAAAGGCAAGTCATTCTCCAACACTAATACCTGCAATTTTCCTATTACACATAAATGAAGCTGGTTTGCTCTGGGAGCTTTTGTGATATTCATTAAACAATAGAAATGGACGTGTGTATAATTTAAACAATTACACGCTGCACATGTGCGGAATTAAATAAATAAACACAGAACCCAACAATAAAACTATAAGAGGGATAAATAGTTAAGGCTAGGGGGCAAAGAAGCCTGACAACTGCACAGATGAAAAGCAATAAGCCGTACCTTCAACTATAATTTAGATTTGTATTGACATTGTAGTTTCAGTGCCAGAAGTACCTGGCGCTAAATTGACAATCATAAATTCTACAATGGCCTGGGTAATAGCGTGATACTGCATTAATTAGAGCGCAGGCAACAGCAATTATATAGAGGATACTGGGAATGAGAAAACAACAAATAACCACATCCAGATGGCTTCTGCCCAGGGACTAAAAAAATGCAAATGAGTGTATCACTAAACTCTGGTGCACAGTGTATACACATATTACACAGTGCTCCTGTCAAATAAACACAAATTATGTGGCTAATATCTGCAAAATTATGAGAAGAAGTCCAGGTGCCTGGCTAATTATACACATTTGACTGTGCTGAGTTAATTGGATTTGTCCAGGTTCATATCACAGATTAAATTAGGGGAAACTTTGGGGACAGACAATGACACTAAGACTGACCAAGAAGGCAATAATTAGGAACAGATCTGGTCTCAAACAAGTAGTTGTGCACCAAAACAATCTGATATATGACAAGTCCCCCGGGGCTCATAATACAATTTGACAGCCGGTGGCTTACAGGCGAACAAATAAATGGTTGATATACCTTTTCACCTTTCGATCCAGGGGGTCCAAGTGGTCCTGGTGGTCCCACATAACCCTACAAAAACAGAACAGACAAACTAAATGCTTTTACACAAATGGAGTAAAATAAAATAAAACTGGTAATATTATGTAGCATCATTACACACAAAGTAATATATTTCAGGTCAATACAGAATTATTTTTAAGAAGAAAAATATATCCATGCATTGTACAGAATGTGCACCAAGTGCTTGGTCAAAACTCCTTTTGTGTGAATTATGGCATCAATGCACCATGGCATTGATGCCTGTTGTCCTGTTTCAAGTCCAGGTTGGCTTAGGAGCAACCTTCCACTTGATAATACAAAATATATCCTCTACATGTTTTTGAGATGCAGATTTAGTCTCTCGATTACCAAATCTAATACATTTGTGCTTTTTGGTTAAGTTTAAAGACCAATGCGTCAAGAATAACGTGTAATTTAAATACTTTGCATTACATTTCTTTGCCACAGTGTTTAACTTCAAGAAAAATCATTTAAAACAAAGACAAACCGGTAATGAAAAATAAAGCTACACAAGGCATTTAAGGCATTTGTTAGATTTGATTAACTGTCAAAAGGTTTATAACTGAGAAACAAAAAACTTACAAACACTTTGTTTATCAGATCCCATTTCTAAGATGGGATCCAGACAGCAGCTCTAATAAATTTATTGTCTTAATTGATATAATGGAAACTTAAGGAGCCAAGCTGCCAATCACAGCTGGTGAAGCTGACTCCCGGGTTTCTTGCCAATGCATTTACTGACAAAAAGATGTGTAAAGGGGAGAAAGAGTTTGAATCTAATATAGAACTTGGTAAATATCTATATTTTACCCTAAAAATTGAAATTTCACAGTTGGCCTCAGTGTTGGAAAGAAGATTTCTGCTGATTTTGAGCCACAATGCTAAATAACTTTGATCTCTATTATTACATCAATAAAACAACCCTAAAATAATTTCAGTTGAACTCACTTGGTGGGCTATGATCCATTGTCTGATGTTGACTTTGGTATTTCTAAAGCTATAAACACATGCAAAATGAAAGGCCTTTAAAGCATAAATAAGGAAAAGAAACTGTGGCAGATGGCTGCTTCTGGCTCAGCAGGAGTGAATTGTAAAGGAAACCTGCCACCTAGCAGGATAAATTCACAGAGTAAGTCATCATGACAACTACAAGGTTTACAGAATGAAATCACCATTTTAAATTATTTGTAGGTAAATACCACTGTGCTAAACTATTTTTTGATTTTGTCATTTGAATTATGGACACAATGTATAAAAATATTTTTTGATATTAAGTTAATTTTTGAAATAAATCATTTTTCTCAATCTGATCTGATTCTTTCTTTCTGTTTAATCCTTTTATCAGACAAGAACACACAATTCTAAACATACAACACAAATAAAAAAAATATGTCAAACTCAGGTGACTTGTTTCTCAAGGCTTTTTCGTTTAAAAATAAACAAAATATAAACAAGGCTGCCATAAAATGATTTTGCCACAGTGTTTAACTTCAGCCTAAGACAAATGTCTTCAGGGCTAAAGTGCATTTGATATCATTTATCTTTAAAACAAAAGGCGTAAAGGTTTATCATAGATTCTTCTGATAAAAACGTGTTACCTCATAACCTGCTATGCCTGGATCACCTTGTTGGCCCATTCTTCCAGGAACACCCTGACAAAAAATATAATAGAAATAATAAGTTTTACCAAAATTTAAAGGCAAAGTCCTTCCTTCCCTGAGATGAAACGTACCACAGGGCCGACGGTTCCTCTTGCCCCTTTCTGTCCAATAAATCCATGCTCTCCATGCTCCCCGATTGGTCCACTTTCACCTAAATGACCTTGCTGACCTTTCCTCCCCTAGAGAAAGCACACCAATAATCAGGTATGTACAAACACGCCTGAACGCATGTGGGAGGAATCTGACAATTCAAACATTCAAATGCTGAAACTCTATTTGACAAGAACCTCTGCTTCTGCTGTTATGGAGCTTACTATGTTATAGTTTCTTTACAACTGCATCAAAGGAATATTCAAGTCCCTGTCCAACAGAGCAAATTGAGAGCCAACTACAATGAAAGGTGTGCTTTGCTGCAGGCAAGTGAACTGGCAGACCTTTTCTCCTGGCTTTCCTCTTTCCCCGATTTTGCCTGGCGTGCCCTCCTGACCCTGTTAACCAAGAGTCAGAGCAGAGGGCTTTTAGTGGACAAAAAGAGCTGTCTTCATTAGAAGTGAAAGGGAATCAAAGATCACTCTTGAGATACTCACTCTGACCCCCACAAGTCCAGGAGGACCAGGTCTGCCTTCCTTTCCTTTCAGGCCAATTTCACCTCTGTCCCCAAAGGCCCCATCTGGACCGCCATCACCTTTCTCGCCCTGAGAAAATAAAAAGATGACACTTTTGAGTTAAGCAGCACTGCTTTTGGTAGAAATCAGAGGAATTCTTAGAGGGGATTCTCAGCTGCTCAGACTTTGCAATGTAACAATTTTAGTAATTCGTTCAGGAGAAAGTTAAATTAGCTTTTACTCTGGAAATCAAGGACATCAGGATAAAGTCAGTGGCAGGAAATGATTCCATCTGCTGACAAGCTTTATGAGATAACGACCTCATATAAAATTTTTCATCAGCCGTCTACAATGCAAGGTGTTACGGCAAGCTGGACTTCCTTAACAGCTCAGCTTCATGACGTCCTTCACTGTACTTCATGCTGAAGGAGCCCAAAACAACCACTGAGTGCATACACATGGATACAATTTCTGAATCTAAAATTCTTGTTTTTCTTGATGTTATTTAATGGTGTGAGTCACAATGCAAGAAAATAAAATTTTCTGAGAGACTGAATTCTGGGTTTTTATTGAACAAAATGAACAAAAACAAAAAAATAATGTTGAGCTCATCAGCTTAGATGCCCTGAGAGAGTTTGACATTTACTGGGCTGGTTTGTGTTGACATGGTGATTCAAAAAAAACAATCACAAATCACAAATGTCTGAGAAAAAATTTCTTTTTCCAACTGAGTGAAAGAAAAGTTGTTTTTTAAATCATCATTCTTTAAGAAAAATGTCAAAAAAGTGTTGCTAGAGTTAATTTAATTAAATAAATAACTTGTGCATGAATTGGAAAAAAGAGACTATATGGTATATATTCAGCAGGGATGATAGCAAGTGATGTATACATAATTTATTATAAAAATAGATTTTCTTAGCACTGGAATGTTTCCCCCTTAAATAATTTTACTCATATTAAAGAGGGATTTTTTCCAACTAACTGCTTCAATGTGGGATACTAGCTGCTTCAATAAAGAAGTCATTTATCTTCGGGATTTTCACACATCTTTACCCCCAAGTGCCAAAAAGTGGCGATGGTGCAGTAAAACTTTAGCTGGTGCTTTCAGCCTTATACTCCCCGCTTTCAATTTTCTACATCATCAAATGAACAAATACCAGAACACGAGAACACGAGTTACCACAGAGCCCGAGGATCCGCAGCCACAGAAGTTAGGCCTCTTATTTTCATCTAATTTCTCAGTAGCATAGCCAGTAAACCCTTACCTAATGAGCACAGAGATGCTCAAGCTGTTAATGGTGCTAATATCAACCAAATGCTCAAGGTTACAAATAAAACCTTAAAATGTATCCATTATTCACAGGCATCTGAAAAGGCCCACAGTGAGAAGTTGTTTGCCTCACACTCAATAGGCTCTACTTAAAAGTTTTGCTGCAGCGCTCACAGCTACAGCGTGAAGTTTCTGCTATGACAGCTCAGGCATGTAAACAAAGAGTCACAGAAGTGGAACTAGAATGACACAAAACCATGACTTATTTATTAGTTAGACACAGTAGGCTGTGAATTGGAGATATTTCAAAGATGAAATACAGAAATGTGACTTGACATATTTTTTTTTCCAAGGTGTTTATGGTCCCTCAACATTTTATGTCACAGCAAAGTAGGCCAAAGCACAAGCACTTCAATCCAAGAGGATTTTTTTCTGAAAGAAGCAGTTGGTCCTTTAGAGTCTTTAAATTATAAAAACCTCTTCTTAAAGAACCAAATTAATGCAATCGTAGAACAGATCTCTGTGTAAAACCAAAGGAAATATAATCAAAAATTAATGAGAAACAAAAAGGAAAGTGAAAGACATAACCTCCTACAGGGACAAAAAAGGTGCATCGAAGACTAAAGCACATGATTTTAACCAAAAATCCAAATGATTATTTCTTCAAAGAGAATAGAAAACAAGTCTTTTCTTTTTATCTTCACCATTTCTTTTATTTATTTCACACTAGTTCACACACATTTCTCCCACTATTTCCTGTCTGATAATCAGAACAAGAAGCATTCGTTTCTATCCCACACAAGGCATATGTTTGCAAGAAAAGCATGCGGTGGAAAACTTGTTAGGTAAATAAATGTATACCCTTCCAAGGTGTACAGTATTTTTGCAGCATATAGAAACACAAATAAAAAATGCTGTTTCACTCAAAAGAAGGAAGACATTTAATTCAGGAAGTGGGTAGTATATTATTTCTTGAGAAACAGGACAAGCATCTAAGAGGCTGAGCTACAGTCAGTTCCTAATGATTTCTAATGTGTAAACATAATTGACTTAATATGACCGCATCATGTAAACAGTGACCAATCCTGCAGCACCCATTATTTTGTATGCAAGCTGATGTAAAATGGTGTGTGAAAATGTCTTTTCAGATGTCTTGTTTTTGCTTTTGAAATGTTTTGCATCATGAAAACAAATACATCCCCCAAAGATAGGCTGAGGAAATAAAATAAAAAAAAATCTATTTTTAAATGTTAGTTTGATGTATTAAGTGAGGAAATAGCTAACCAAGCCAACCTGGCCAAATGAGAAAGATCTCCTAAACCTAAAATCAGATTGTTTCACTCTGGGCAACAAGATCTGCGGGTCTCTTCAAAGTAATGCCAAAACATCTGAATTGGATTTAACTCTGAACTTTGAGTAGGCCACTACAAAACCTTCATTGTGTTTTTTTGAGCCACTCAGAAGCAGATTTGATGATGTCCTGCTGTGTACCCATGTGAGATTGAGCTAAAAGTCACATACTGATGGCCAAACATTCTCCTTCTCCATGATGTTGATGGCCAAACAGCATGAGTCTTATAGAATTCATAATTCAACAAATTACATCAAGTCGTCCAATTTGCAAAGTTCCACCACAACATCAACACCAAGTTTGAGTGTCTGCATGAGATTATGGCATGTTGCAAAATTTTCAACTTTAATCTCATCCGTCCACAGTATATATTTTATCAAATTCTTGAGTAACATACGAGATATATATATTTTTTTCACAAATGTGAAACAGGCCTTCATGTTTTTTCGGGATAGCATTTTTGAAGAGCCTCTTTCTTCCTGTTGAATCAAGAACATTGACCTTAACTGCGTCAAGCGAGGCCTGCAGAACTTCAGATTCTGTTTCAGGTTCTTTTCTGACCTTCTGGATGAGTCATCAATTTCAATAGGCTGGCCACTCCTGGGAAGGTTTCCCACTGCTCCATCTTTTCTACTTTTGTGGATAATAGCTCCCACTGTGATTTACTGCAGTCTCAAAGTCTTAGGATTGGTTTTGTAATTCGCTCCACGCCGAAAGAATTCAGTTACTTTGTTTCTCACGTCTTCTTGAATTTCTTTACATATTTTGTTGCTTTCTAAGATATTTTCTCAAACCTTATATTGACAGACAGGTTCTGTTTAAGTAATTTCCTGATTCTACAGGTTAGAGGTCACATTTAGGTGTGTGTAAATGAAATTAAAAAACACTTTGCAAAATGCAGCATTGTGATTCAACTAGGGGGTGATTACTTTTTCACACAAACTAAGGTTAATTTAAACAGAATTTTTAAACTAAACACAGTCATTCTTTTCAAAACTCCCTTTTATATTTTCTCTGGTTTTGATCTAAAACATGTAAGTGCAACAAAAAAAGCAATCTGTAAATTGCAAATACTTTTTCAGAGCACTGTGCTTAACCAATTTATTTTAATAAGTCAGAATACCTTATTTTTAGAATATAAAAGTGTTTTTGTTTGTGTAAACACATAAAAAATGGAGAAGTTATGTATTTTTTCCATTTTGCTTCTGTTTTAGAGGACCAAAAATTTATATCAGACAAAACACTTTGGCTTGCATCAATTTACATATTTTATTGATTGTTGTGGTGATAATGTAATCTTAATGCAGACTAACATATTTTAACAGCGAAGCTAAATATAATAATTACAAACATATCTATGTAGATGTAAAATGTTATTAGAGAAAATGTTTATTCAGTTGTTTTCTCAGTTATGAGAGGTTTCTACAAGCACAGCTTCAACCCCGTTGTTTCCAAGTGCATTGTTTTTAAGGGCTTGTAAGCATTTGACCTTTGCCCTCAACCAAATCCTCAAAGCTACTGGGACGTCATTGAAACTCAAGGTGGAGAAACAGTAATGAGAGTTAAGTGAAGAAATGGTACTGTGCCTTAGGTGCCGTATATATAGTCAAAGTATAAGAAATAATATTCTCAAATTCGGCTCATGACTAAAATGACCACACATATGGTTGTGAGTTTTATTGTGTTCTGCCATCAACATACTGGATTTTTTTTTTTTATTTCTTTGTAAAATCTAAAGTTGGATGTTCCACAAGCACACAAAATTTGACTCTCAAAAAATAAAAGCTGCAAATGTTTTCAAGATTTCCACCAAAATGTTGCACGAAGGCCAAGATCCATTTGCAGCATTTTCCAATCCTGTGTAACTAAAAGTGCCTTGTACAGCAATAAGCTCAGCAGACTCTTGGACTGGTTCTGCTCAGTTATTTTAGAAACAGTTTTTTGCTCAAGTTGTAATGTATGACAGACAGCTTTAATAACTCCTGCTGACTTTGTTCCCCAAGCATCAACACTGTGCAGCCAACATGCTGAATACGCTTCATTTAGTGGCAATAAGTTAGTACAATAAAAAAAAGAGTTCAACAGGTTTGAAATTGTAAAATTTTAGTGGTTTTTTTAGACTTACCATGGTACCATGTGGTCCACTTAGTCCAGCCTCCCCATCAATGCCTGTCTCACCCTGAAACACCAAATCATAAAATATATATAGTTTTTATATTTAAGGATGACAAGGAAATATTTAAAAAGTAAATGTTTTTACTTCTTTACACATTATGCATTCCAGGTGTCTCCTCAAAAACATATGCTTGAAATGATAATTTAGAAATAATGTTTGGCAGACAATAAATACTGAAGCTCAGAGGTCTCATGCTTTTATTGCCTCTTTAATAGGTACAACCTGAGTTCAGTTCGATGTAGGTTTTACAGATGACTACGAAGTCTCACTCTATTCTGAAGAATCAATGAGCAAGAAGCACATTTAAACTGTGATATCATGGTGCTTTAACCTTCTTTTAGCATTCACTTTTGTGAAAATGAATAATAGTAATATTGAGAGTTTTTCAGAGTGAAAACTGCACAAAGAAAAAATTATACTCACTCTCTGGCCAATCAAGCCCTGCTCCCCAATGCTGCCGGGCGAGCCAACAGAACCCTGTTAAGCAAACAGTCAAGACTATGAAGTATCTGCTTTATGTTTTTCAATGCTCCAAAATATAGCTACCACCTTTGACTGCAAAGTTAAATCTGTGCTTCCCACTTTCCTGCAGGATGCATACCCAAACGTGGCACTTTAATTAAAGCAGCTGGAGTTAAAAAAAAAAAAACAATCATTCACCTTGATTGTCCACATAATTATACCACTTACAAAATATGATATGGTTTTCATATTTTATTACAGATGCAAATACTGTAATAACCACCCCCATGTCAATAAAATCACATTTCACAACAATCACAACTACAGCCTATTTTTAAATGTCTCAACCAGCTTTGTACATATAGAAACTAACTTTCTTTTTTTTTCCAACTAGCTAAATCTGGAACAGCAATTTTCCAATCATCCTACTGACTTTCATTTAACTTGAATATGTTTTAATAAAAACCATTCTATTTTGGTCTTTATAATGTTTGTTCGTAAATGTTCTGTATTAAACCTCAGAGACTTCCGGAGAAGAACTGGATTTCTACTGAATTTTAACGCTCATGTAGACAGATTATGCAAAAGGCAACCTAGAGGCAATTGTTTACACTTGTTTTTATTTTGGGGTTTCAGAAAAAAGAGTGTTGAAGTTATATGCATATCAAACTTAAAGAAACTTTAAGAACCAAGTACAGTTCTCTTTTTACATCACACATTTGCACCACATTGTGTTGGTCTAAATCCCAGTTAAGAAAACTGAAATTTGTGTTTCTAACAGGATAAAATGTAATTCAGTTTAAAGCATATAAACTGCAGTGTGTTTTTAAAACTCCACATATGCATGTGGAGTACTGAGCAGCTATAATTCCACGGCATTTCATTTTTTTATATCTTGTTCTCCTCACCTTCTCTCCAGATTCACCCGGCGGCCCTTTTTCCCCAGCATTTCCAGCAGGTCCCTTTCAGAAACAGTTACAGCCTTTAATATTTGGCACTAATGTAAAACGCTGCTTGAGTTTTGATGCCAGCTGTGTGATCAACTAACCATTGGTCCAATTGCCCCCAGTGGCCCGATCGTTCCTGCTGCCCCTGATGACCCCTGCAGCAGCACAGCAGAGGCATCAATAAAAATGGTTAAGAGCGTTTTCTGGCATAAGATAAACACCTCTGACAGTGACAGCAACTGGGAAAAAATTGGAAAATGGATAAGAACTCAGCAGAAAGTGAGTATTTGTGGGGGTAAGATCATTTGGAGGGCTCAGAATCTTTCAAACAATAAACCAAAGCTTCTGAATCTGAGTAAAACTGACCCGCTGATATAGAGGCACACTGAAACGACAATAAAGCTGCCTCGACAAAGAGGAAATGGAGTAAATCAAATTGTCCCTGCTTTGCCATACTTTGCTGTTCATGAGGTCTGGACAGAGGGAGAGGAAGAAGTGGATTAGGATGTTTTTAAGCTTTTCCAACTGGATAGAAGTTTCTAAGAAAAGCTCAGAGAAAGACTTTCAAGAAAAGAATTTATGCAAGAGCCAAAAAACATAACTAACAGTGTAGTTCTCCCTTAGACTGACAGTTAAAGGGTTACACTATTAAAATACATAGAAGCTCAATTTGAATAATCAACTCACTGGTTCTCCTACAACTCCTTTGGCTCCAGGTGGTCCTGAGGGCCCCGGGATACCCTGAAATTATGGCATTGATGGTATTCATACACATGCTTAAACGCTAAAACTGATCTGACCCAATCAAATAGACAACTCTGTTAGCCTTAATTACTTACTGGAAATCCCTTTGGCCCGGCTTCGCCTGGCTCACCAAGCTTTCCCTGCAACAAAACCACAAAAACGGGAAGAATGTGATCACAGGACAAAATAAATATTCTAGGTTAATATGGTTAATATAGTTTCTGGCATTTCCTACGGAAATCATGAGTTTTATATTACACAATGCAGGGTAATTGGTTACTTGTCTGTCATTAAGTGTAAATTACTTGAATGATTAAAAAAATAATAATAACTAAATAATAATAATAAAGACCCTGGCAAACATATTTAACAAATTAAGCATAAATGCCATTTCTAGTTGGTTTAGGTTTATAGTTGTAATGTGAAAATATGTGAAAAAGAGAACTGCTGTTTTATTCCAAAGGTTGGCACTCTAGTAAAAAAAAATAACAATAGCAAGTTTCTGCCAAACTTTCACCAGCAGTTAAATCTCTTTTGCTTTGCAAATATAAAAAATGATTGGGCAT
The DNA here is from genome assembly GCA_903067095.1 of Girardinus metallicus. Classification (NCBI taxonomy): domain Eukaryota; kingdom Metazoa; phylum Chordata; class Actinopteri; order Cyprinodontiformes; family Poeciliidae; genus Girardinus; species Girardinus metallicus. The sequence continues at coordinate 15,003 of CAEGAE010099002.1, forward strand.
TAATATGCACAAATTTCCTTGTTTAGTACTGCATATTAATAGGGGTGTCCTAACTTCACATGATTTTACTATGTGATCAAAAAGACACAGTATCTGTTTTATAACATCTCAAGCCAACACACTAGTTCTTTGATCTGAAGTTTTTAGAAATACCACTTGAACAAATGCATAATCTGGACTGGAGTTTGTGCTCAAACACTTTTTGTTAGCAGAGAAAAATATTGATTTTTTTTTCTCTCACCATTTCCCCAGGGAGGCCCAATTTTCCTGGTGGACCATCAGGCCCCTGCAAAGAAACAGCATGGGATAAATAAGCTTCCTGAAATACCCCTCAAGTCATAATGTGCTACCAACATCATTATCATTTAAAGCTCCTTGATAAACAACTCTGCATTTTAGGTTTTTATTTCTGAGAGTGTCTTACAATATCCTTCAGCTGGGAAAAAAGAGTTAAGAATAACAGACTTCTTCAATTTTTGATTATTTATTTTTCATATATACAGTTATGAAAACCTGAGGCCAGACATCACAGTAAGTTTCAGTGCAAAAAAAAAAATCACAGCAGCCAACGGGAATCGAACCCCGGTCGCTTGGGACATTTAAGACATCTTGAATATTTTGCACTATTGTCACTTTTCAGTCAGTGTGTTATAACATGCTCACCTTGACCCCTGATGACCCCTTTGCCCCCAGTGGACCATCAGGTCCTCTTGGACCCTGTTTAAAGAATAATAGTTATCATTGATCAACAGCAATAGAAAGATGTCCTTTAATAACCCTGGAGCTGATGTTGTTGAATAAATTTCCATTATCCACTCTAAGGAAAGCTGGGAGAGTTTTGTTAGTAGTGTGTCCTTTAGATTTTCCCACTCTGGAGAAACAGACTGTAGCTACTTAGCAAATGCTTGGCATCTGCAATTTAGCTCTGTGGTGTGCCCAAATCCCACTGTGTAGAACTTTATTCCCACTTTTCCACAATCATAACTGTGGTACCGCCTGCAGAGTGAAATTGTTGTCCTGAAGCTTAGTTATTCTTGCCCCTAAAATTAAGTAAAACTATTCATTCGAAAAATAGAGTATTTTTGGAAATATTCCTGTAATTGACATTATAGGTAGACCTCAACTATGAGAGACAAAATGAGAAAAAAATTTCAGAAAATCACATTCTGATTTTTAAAGAATTTATTTGCAAATAAGGGTGGAAAATAAGTATAGAATTTATAATCAGTTTTTTGAATATGGAGTAACAGGACGAATTTAAATCTCTTTAAAGATCCAAAGATCAAATATACTCAGTAACATCACAAATAAATCATACTGTTAATTTGTCACTGACAGTTTTTACATAACACAGGAGACATTGTAACACTGGGAGTTAAGGGAGCTGTTTATGACCCTGAGGCAAATAATGCATTTTAAAGTAATGATCTTTTTCTGCCTCTTCAGAAATCTGTACACTTTTGAAATTGTTCATATTTTTTTCTGATCAGTTATCATTTTAAATACAGATTTAATGTGTGTTTAGAAATTGAAACTTCTTCCAAATACGTTGCAAATCCTCTACATTCTTTTTTCAGCCAGCAACATATCATGTTGTGTTTTGGAGCTGTCTCTTTCTGAAAACTTAAATAATAGGCTACAGTCAGAAATGGTGCAATGTAGCACAAAACCAACTCCTCCATGATGAGAGCTTGAAAACATCACAGTGGCTGACTTCTGTTAGCTGTCAAATGCAGACACAGAGAAGAGTTTGGAATGGTCTGAGAAAACACACAGAACCCAGGAAAACTTGACCACATTTATCAATCCCAATCAACTTGTTAAAGATTTGGCGGTATATAATTGTCTTTAATATTTTGATTTTTGTCTAATATTGCTGAGTCTCTTACTTGTCTTTCTGTTAAAAATGTTCGACACAATTTCAGGCAGGATGTGTGATGATTTGAGGGCAAATTTGTGGCTGTACTCTACAAAGAATTAAAATTCCAGCAAGGGTAATTTTTTTTATAATATCATGCAAATGTCATAAATTTAAGGATCCAGCTTATCCAGCAAGGTTTAGACTGTCATCGACTTTGTTCTGAATTCTAATAATATTCCAGTTGACAGAGTTTGACAGTGTGAAAATTACACCTAGTGAGGTTCAAATTCAGCCATCCCAGAGAGGTTACACATCAATCTGACTTCAGCACTAAGTGAGGTCTCCTCGTTAGTTTTATCAGGGCGATTTACTGGTACCCTGAGCTCCAGATCAAGGTTGCTCACCTTAGCTAATTTCTCTTTTTAAATTATCTCTTTTCTTTTTCACACTTTTCCTCAGATTTCAGTCAGGTGCTTATACCTCCAAATTATGCATGAAAATTTAATATTTTGAGTGTTTCTAGGTCCGTGAGTTTGTTGATAAAAGTGTTTTAACTGGAGTGTTGAATTGCTTGGAATTTCTCCAACATAGTAAGTAGTTTAATGTTTCTTTGATTCTGTTTTGTTTCTTTACCTAATTAATCATGAAATTACTAATAGGTTAATCACTGACTCAAGAAGTATCTCGTAATCTATTTATGTGAGCCCAATTGAAATGTCAATATTGTATTTTCAAAATTCACATTTATAATCTACACATCTCCTATAGTCCTTTCTGCCAAATATCCAATTAGTGCTCCCAGATAAGGAAAACAAATTCATCTACAAGTTGACAGATACCCCACTGATCGATTTTATTCATTAAGAGAGAGAGAGACAGAGCAAGAGAGGGAAAGAGACGACTGCCTACAAACTTCATTTATATTTCACTTCATTTACTTTTTCACATATATTACCTGTTTTTCAAATTAATGGAACAAGTACTCAGTTGACTTGGAGCTCTGCTATTTTCACTTTGGAAAGCCTTTCCAGTACAGACACATGAGAGGAAATGACAGTGATGACTGACTTACAAAGAGCAAAATCACAGCAGAACTGCATCATGTTAAGCCCAGAGTACTGTGTGAATTTTGAGGAGCTATTTTCCTGACAGCAAAATTTGGCTTTTAAAACAATTTGAAGGACAAGATGAGACTGCTGTAGGGCTGAACTTCAGTGTTAAGCCAAAAAATAAGAAAGAAGCCTCGAAGTTTCAACTGAGATGACACATCTGAAAAAGAGATGTCCCCAATCCGATTAAATGTTTTTATTGAATCCATGCATTTAACTCTTGGATCAGATACTGTGCTGAAGCTCCAATCCAAAAAACATAATTTTCTGTTGCTGCAGGTCAACAGAGGAGCAACAGAAAGGTTAACTGAAATACAGAAAATTTCATTTAGTTTTTTGGGTTTTTTTTACTTTCATCATTCATGGAGCTTAAGGGATTAAGAAATGATGGCAGCCTACTCAAAGATGACACAAGATATGAACCTCTTCATTCCAGGCAACACATGGAAGACCTGCTCAGCTAGTGATTTTTTTTAATGTTGTTTATAAAATGCTTTAAGAATGTCACTAACATATGTTTTTACTTTGTTGCACTGAAATAGTAAACTCTTTTTTTATTCTTTTATTTATCAGCTCTTTGGCTTTTCTCTCAATTTCACACATAAACACTTAATTAATGACAGTTCACAGTAAAAAGGTTTGCTGTACGGCGTTGTCACTTTTTAATGTTAGTGTGAGTGCAGACCATTTTACTTTCATTTTACTGCCCAAAAGGGAGACAGAAGCACAAATCTCGGCAGTATAACTGCCAGTACTTGTTGTTTATTCATGTTTGTTTTAATGGTACAAGCACTAAATGTTTAACTAACAGCACTCAGGAGCAGAAAATTGTGATATCGGCAGATATTTAGTTGTAGCAACTATGCACAATGTACCATTCTCAAACTGTCCTAAACACAGTATTAGGACAATCTGCCTTTTTCCCTTATCACTGAAAGTAATAAACTCCTAACACAGCTAAAATTACACAAAGGCTTAAAAAATATGTATAAAGTCTTTGAAACAAGACTTTATAGTAATGCAGATGTGCCAGCATAAAACAAAAAAAAACAAACCCAAAATTACACAAAACTACATTAGACTCTACTTGATTAGATAATATCAAAAAGGTAAGGGATGGATACAGGATAACAAGTTCTTTTTAATGTTTTTATTACCTTTTCTGAATGTACGTTTTACAATATGCATAACTGAACGTGTCTGTAAATAGTACAAATTGTATTGTTTTATGTTTTTATGTAAAATGTTCTATAAGTTGATCAACTGCAGATGGAATTTAGTGCTAAGAGCTGAAGTCTGGTAAAAAGCATCTTTTCATGTTTTGATAAACGGTCCTGTTTATGGTACCTGTAATACATTACATAAACTAAACCTAGATCAGCTCTGTACACATGTAACTTTGGCTAAGCAGCAAAATGTAGATTTAGAAGCAAGATGTTATTTTCATTTCCTGAAAAATTACATTTTGAAAATGCAAGTTTTCCATTTGATGGCAACAACATGCAAAAACCCAAGGATTTTGCTGATGTTTATTGTGAGATGGGAAATAACCAGTAAGATCCTACATATACCATTTTTTGTGCATATCTGCACAAACAGTAGAAGTACTAACAAACATATCATAATATCATATGTAGCACCAATACTTAATCATTTGTGAACTACAGTTAATATTTACTCCAGTTACTTACTCTCCTGCCTTTGGGTCCTCTGATGCCAGCAGATCCTCGTGAACCAGGTGGGCCCTGAATGTGTGCAAAAACATTATTTTAGCTCAACCATCCAACACTATTGAAACTGATATACAGTGAACAGCTATGTTCTTATCTTAATCAGATGCAGCTAATTACAAACACAGAAGAGAGTTAAAGCACAGTATTAATTTTCTAACCATTAGTTTCACCAACACAGACTATTATCCATCTGTTTTGAAATGAGTCACCAATTACAAATTTATTTTCATGCATATTCAGCAATTCAGCATGAGAAAAGGTAGAATCTGATTTAAAATGTTAACTCTTGATGTGTAAATTATTGTCAGATACACTGCCTGGCCAAAATAAAAGTCACCACCTGGATTTAACTAAGCAAATTGGTACAAGCCTCCTATTGGATCTAGCAACATTGTGTGCCCAAAGAATGAGGTCAGCTGACTACCTGAATATACTGAATGACCAGGTTATTCCATCAATGGATTTTGTCTTCCCAAATGGAACGGGCATATTCCAAGATGACAATGCCAGGATTCATCGGGCTCAAATTGTGAAAGAGTGGTTCAGGGAGCATGAGACATC
>CAEGAE010099003.1:0-21320 GCA_903067095.1 Girardinus metallicus
TCTATCTATCTATCTATCTATCTATCTATCTATCTATCTATCTATCTATCTATCTATCTATCTATCTATCTATCTATAGCTAGATATCAATATATAGATCTATATAGATATCTATATCTATAGATATATATATACATATATAAATAACAAAGGGGTGTGAGGACTTCTGCAAGGAGGCTTTGTCTATTCAGGGATAAGGCATTACAGGAATGACTACCTGAGCAGCAACAGTTGTAGGAACCTGAGGAAACCAACTGGAGGGAATGGATGAATAAAATACCCAGTGTGAATGAAATACATAAACTGGAAATACTATCGATCCTGTGTATGAAGGTTTTGTCACTGCTATCAAAATCCGTTCATCTCACAACCAAAACATAAGACAAAACATGAATGGCTTAAATTTGACATTTAAAAAACTAAATCATTATAAACTCTTGAACTCATGACAGAAGGCATTCTAAATTCTTTTGATAGAGTTTCCATTGGATTTAAAGCCTTTTCATTATAGTTGAGAGCTTTTCAGTTATACACATAGCTAAATTTAACTGGGTATAAATTACATTCCTTACTACTCTTTGCAAAGAAAACCCCTACGGAGCAGATTACATATTGTATGGATATCCACAAACTAATCCTTTGTAACACAAGATTATAGAACTGTTCCAAAAAAAGGATAAATGGCATACAGAGAGTGTTACTGAAATGCTTGATATACAAGCATCATAAAGGACTCTGTTTAAATAGCCAGTGAGTCTACTTATGGTTCGCAGATTCGAATAAAAATGAAAACATTTATTGCCTTATTTGAATTAAAAAGTTAGAAAATGTGTGTTTTGGACAAAATCTATTCGTGCAAACATGAGATGTGACCAAGTCTTCATCACACATACTTTAGCTACTTTTTTGAATGTTAATATTTCTCTATTACAAACCCCTTTACAATTGGTCTGATGTAACACTCAAATAGTCAGAGGCCATAAGCATCAGAAGTAACAGAAATATTTTCCTTACACTGTTGAGTATGAGCTTTACATCTGTAAGCTGAAATAAATGAACTTTTCAATAATATTTAACTTTAACAAGATGTCCTCAGGTGCCATTACTTTGCAGAGAATCGCCTTCTTAAAGACAATAACATTCAATGTGAGAGTTATTTAAGTAATATCTCGCTGATGCTCGCATTATTACCGTTTTCTTTCACAGCTTTCGAACACTGCTCTGTTATGTTTGTTCATTAGCAAATGTAATAAAACCATTAATAAATACCAGCTCTGTCATTGGCTGTCACTGCAATGCCATTGTTGGAGAAAATGTCCCCAAATTAATGTGGTACAGTCAGAGTAGCTGTCATTTGTAATCAAAGTAGGGCATGTACGCATCTACTGCCAATGCAAAACATGTTGTTTTGTTAACTTGTTTCCAGAGCCAGCGGCCAACATTTCCAAACTTCAAAGAACTGCTTTCACGCCCACATTCCACTTTGAATCAAATAAAAGATAGAAAATAATTGCAGTGTATGAATAATTCAGTTGTGGGATTCATGATAAGACAAAACTCTTATCGGGGCTTTCCCTCAAGGTCCCACAGACCGCTTTTCCTCCACTTTTGTCTGGCAAGGTTCTGAGGTCTCTCTCTGGCTTGTTCTCCTGCCTCCTGTGATGCCCACCAGGGGAACCAAGTCAGCAAAATTCACACCGACTGACGCCAAGTCACCCCTAACAAACAGGCAGCTCGCTCCGCAACAATGTGGCTGAGAAGATTAAGACTTCACCCTTCAAACAAATAGCACGCTTCAAATGAAGGGTTTGCATTAATTATTAAAATATAACACCACTCCATCCTTCATAAGTCATGTTCTCTGTGATAAGGAGCAGGGGGCTGCGAGAGAACCCAAACACATGGAGACAGAAGTGGGAATGGAGTTAAAAGGGTGGCTGATGCTGTTTGGAATAATTTTTTTAACAGGATGGAGTGCTCCAAACAATTCATGCAACACAGAATATCAGCAGAGATTTCTGTTTTTCCTTTAAACTAGTTGAGCACGTCTTGTTCAGAAAATGGAACCTGTGAAATCTTTAAAGAACAAGATCTTTTTTCTCCCTGTGTGCCAAGTGTTTCTATAAGTGCTGAGCCAGTAAAGTGTCCCCCCGCCCCTCTCCCTAAATCTATTGTTGTGAAGTATGTAACAATGACCTTAAAAGACTTATTTTTTTCCCCTGGCAGATTTTGCATACTTTGCAGCTTACTTTTACTTCAGAGTTGTCTATCATAGGTTTATTTCAAAGGAAAATAGAGATGAATCCAATGTGATTCTCTAAAAAGAAAAAAACACCTCAGTCCCTATTCTTCCCTACACCAAAAAGTCACCACTAGATAGACTTCACTTAATTTAAGAATCAAAAACAGGTAAAGAATTTCTTCTTCTGTTAAGACAAAAAGTAATTAAAGCTAACTTATAGTAATTTCCTTTGTATATAAAATCTGCCCTTATACTTATTATTGTTCCAAATGTGACTATTGGCGTGACATTACAAGTTATTTTACATTTGGCAGTGAATAGAGAAAGTGCACACAACTCTGCTAAAATGACAGATTTCTGTAAAGTAGAACAGGAGTCCATAATAAATAAGTCTAAAATGTTTCCCAACTTTAATGTGACATAAATCCTGTGCAATTCAAATGAAAAACAACCAGCCATGACACCCTGTTAAAATGGAGCAAGGGTACCAATCACTTCCATTTTTTGGGATGCCAAATTATAATTATACATTGGGAAAATATATATGAGCATGTTAATAATATAAATGGGCCTAAAATTACATTCAAATGTAAAAAATCATACTTGGGCGATGTACCTATAACAGGCTGGAATGATGCAGATAAAATATTAAAAGTGTAATGTTTTATCTAGTCCTGTCTACTGAGGAGTTGATCAACATAAAATGAAGGAAAAGTTGTTGAAAAAATTAAATATTTTATAAAATTTGGAGTTAATAAACAGAGTGTGCAAAATCTTTTTGGTTGGATTTCCTTTAAAAAAAAAAATCATCTTCTCATTAATAGTGAAAAGGACTTTGAAATAAAACAGTATTACATGCACTTTTTAGACTGTAGACATCAGTAGTTTAACACCTGAAACGCTCGTAGGATTCAGTACTTTTATACATACAATAGAAGACCTTTCTTTAAACTCCACCACACGTAGAGTAATTAGCAAAAGACAAAAACGGACAGCTCATTGCACTGGAAGCCCAGCTTTTTACAATCTTTTCAAGTAAGCCTTTTTGTTTTGCTCTTTCTGGGACATGTTAGCAGCTTTCTAATCCAACTTAAAAACAGACACAAACACAGAAGACTTGGTGTTAATTAGAAGACTACCCTACAAAGTAAGGTCAAACCCACCAACCTTCTGTTCCAACGCAACCTGAAACTCGGATCAGAGAAGTTTGGTAATGATGCGTCTTTGTCAACTCAAGCTTTCATCTTCAGGGCCTGAGCACAACCAAAAAAAAGGGGATTTTCTAAGATTATTTAATGCTTTATCGCCATACAATAAACAACACTGACTGTCTATTAATGAGAAAAGAAGGTTAGATAGACATGTTTTAAAGAATGGGGTTCATTAGAGCAACATCAAGAGAGACAGATACCAAAATCCTCTCAAGTATTTTTGGTCTAGTTTCTAGTGCTTAATAGCTTATTACACTTGAGACAGAACTAGCTTACAAGTAACTATTCAGCAAAATATATAAACTTTAAGTCAAAATTTTCTTAGAATTGATGAAGTTCTACTTCCTCTGGCAGATTATTTCACTTACAAGATTTTACCCATGTTATAAGTTAAACAATCTGCCACCTAAACTAGCATATTTATTAATGAATATTAAGCAATTATGAACCTTGCTGACAACTTACTTGTAAGTTAGTTTTGTCTTATTTCAAGTGTACTAAGTTATTATCCTCTAGAAACTGGACCAAAAATACTTGTAAGATTTAGTTTTTTTGAAGGATGGATGGATGAACAGATAGGAAATTAAGGTGAACCAAGACACAGTTTAAAGGAAAATGTTGTAAAACTGATGATTTTCCCCAAAAATCCTGAAATTGCAAACCAAAAATCATAAAAAAAAAATGTTACTGCTAAAAAATAAATAACAGAAATTTTTGATTACTATCCAGGTATGTGGTTTGTGTATTTGTAAAAGTTTGAGGCTTCAGGTTTCTATATGAATGGATTCAGTGAGGAGTTTGGTTCCAGAGCAAGACTGAAAGGTTCAATATCTCTGGAGATCAAGGTCTCTACTGTCAAGACCTGAAATAACACTACATGAAGCTGCCACCCGCAGGTGCTTACAAATGCACATCGAGGGACCAGCATGGGCCATGTTTTCACCTTTAAAAATAGATCAAGAGGGCGCTGAAGAGCAGTGATCATGAGCTTCTGGTTTCATAGCTTTGGGCAGGAGTGATATCAGAGTAGCACATGGAGTCTGACATTACCTATAGCCTGTCAGTAAGGACACAGAAACCACAAGGACACTTGGGAACTAGAACCAAAGCTTGGAGGTTACTCCTCAGTAATGGACAAACTTGTCCAGGTTTCATAAGAGAAGAGAATAATTGTAGGACACAGGACTCAGTTGTCCTCATATTTACAGAATTAGCATATTTCTGAATATGATACTGATAAATTGACAGTTTATCAGTATCATAGAGCAGTTTATAGAGCAGAGAAGTGAAACTAGTATTGTTGAAAATGCGATTAAATTAGCAAAAACATGTAGTTGTGTTGCTGTCTCCCTGATATGATTATCTTGCCTTTGTTGTTGAAAATAAAAAGTTACAGGTGTGTACATCAGCAGAAAATCTACAGCATAATGGTCCATTAAAAGTCTGGTTGCTTACCAGAAATGCTGTGGGAGAGGCCATAAGAGAGATGCGCAGAAATTAATGTCTGCAACCTTCGACAAACTGGAGAAACACTGCAAAGAAGAGTAAACCAAAAATCCTTCATCAATATGTGAAAGGCTAATAAAACCAGACAGAAAACAACTACCTCAGATAAAATACATCAAATATCAATCGTCAGCACAAGGTCACTGTGTGCAATATCACAATCATAAAAGACTACAAAGATGCAATATTTCAGATTCCAGACAGTAAAACTCTGCCTTCCAATAACTATTCAGAGAAAAATTATGGACTTTATGCTTAAACATTATCTTAGTGATTAATATCTTAAAGCTTAGGGTATTATGTGTTGTGAGTTTGTAGCAAATCTATAACGCAAAAGAGAATGAAAGCAGGATGCATGGAAATAAATTAAGGAAAAATCAAGGAGCTTAAAAACTGAGTATAATCAGGGGACGATGATGAACCACAGTGGAGGGAAGAGTCTACTTAATGCAGGTAAAAATGACTCTGCAAATAACAAAAGGGTAATAATCCAACTCTAACATGGAAGAGAAAAAAAACAAAATACATAAAGGGAAGAAACAAGAAACTAAATTCTTGTTTATTGTAAGATCTCAGTGTAATGAATACACCTAGAAACATGAAGAAACAAACACAAAACAAAAGCAAACTTGACATAAAAAGTCTGAAAATCCAATTGTTTGAAAAAACACAAAAATCTATCCTCATTTTCATTAAAGCCTCTGAATTTCACATGAAACAAAGCGACGGGTCGGAGGATCAGCCGTTTTCAAATAATTCAAAAGATAAGAAAAATAGATCCATGTCTAACAGTGACACAAAACAACATCAATCTGGTTGAGAAAAGAGCAATTTCAATTCAAATCATCTTAATGAATGACAATAAAACCACAGAGGGATAAAAACTACATGGGTTACTCATGCACAGAAAAATCTATCAATTAAGAGACAGTTCCTGGAGGAAATCCAACGCTCACTAAAATATGAGCATACAGCAGAATAAAGAGAACGCTAAGGTCGCATCCTGTAAACAAAATATTGGCTTGTTGAGCTAAACCTGTAAACCCATGGGCTTGAAAGGTGATCAAGTAAAGCTGGACAGCCAGAATACAAGGGTACTGAGGATTTTTTTAGGCACGTAGCTAATTAAAATACAAAGGTTAATGATTATCATACAAAAGCTGGTATTTATGTAAAGGCCTTTAAACACACCCACTAGTGCATACAAAATTGCTTGACATAAACTCTCTGAATTGCATTTGGTCTAAAAAGAGCTGTAGAACAAATTACAACACAACTCTTAGCTTTATAAGGTGACAAACACAGAGATCACCCCTGCTAAACACAGCTCACTGATGGAGAGCGCAGGATAAATGATTAAAGATGGCATTACATAATGAATGAGCTTCCTTGAAATGCTCCACATGTGCATTGTTGAAGGTCTGGGGGAGGATAAGAGGTAGAATCACTCACAGCGACAGTTCGACAGTTCAGGGCCCGCAGTGGGACAGATGTGGCCAACTGGGCCCAGGGCTTCAAACTGGAGGAAGGAGATCTGAGGAGGAAGGCTCCGACATAAAGAAGAGACTAGCTGGAGGAATAGGAAGGGGAGGATTCAGAGGGAAGGGAAGAAGAAACAGAGGAGCAGTGCAGAGGTGCCTGCCTGGTGGCTGGTTGGTTTTTTAGCTGAATTTCTCACCATGATTAAGACTTTAAAAAGATAGCAGGGGATGAAGCTTGGAGCAACATTGACAATACAGAGAGAGGTTCTGATATGTGAGCTACTATTTTTGTTTATAAGGTTTATGCAAGTCAGGAGGATCTACTAATGCATTTCAACCATTACTTTAAATCAAACGTACAGTTTCATTTTTACTTAACTTGCCAGAGTTCAGCGCTTCAAGTTCCTAAATATCAGACCAGCAGAGGTCAGTTTTTTCTCAGGCACAGGCGAGCTAAAGTTAGTAATGACTTTTCACACTTTGTAATAGACAGGCCTTCTGTAAAAGATTATAAACGTTATTTAAAACTCTACTTAAAGAATTGTTATCGTCACTTTTTTTGCTTTATTGTTATTTAAATGTCCATTAGATTGTGGGTGTGTTTTTATGGTTTTTTTCATTATATGATTGACATTCTAAATTTATGATCAACTCATGAAAGATCATAAATTACATTATTTTTTTCTATACTATTTTTGAGGAGGCATTATATAATGCATGTGGCTTAGGAGAAAATCCACAGAAAATTTCAGATTGTGCAACCAAAATTTATGTAATATGTAGGAAAATTACAAACATGTATGCGAAGCTTATTATTAGTGAAATTAAAAATGTCAGTACAATTTTTATCTTTGTACTACATACAGTTACATTGCTTGGCTTAAGTATTTTAATGTAAAAGAACAACAACAACAACAACAAAAAGGTACAAAATGTTAAATTCAATTTGATTTAATAAAACTTTATTTGTCCCTAAAGGGCAACAACACATTAAAAACAGTCAAGGATCATAATGTAAAAAAGTCACTGTTGAAATTAAAAACCACAACCAGAAAGCAATAATCGATCTTTTCTTCTTTCCAATGCTGGAAAGGAAATTTTATTCTTAAGACATTTGTCTTTGAAATTGCCAGTCTGCTGCTTTTATAAAAAGGCCTGAAATGACAGAGACAAGTTTGAACACATCCTGATTATGCAGAGTTTTTAGTAGATGGTAGTTTAAATACACTAAGTGGTGGTTCTCCTGATTGTCATACACTGAAATGAGGCATTTAGCAGACAGGTTGTTCTGAGCCAAATGAGTATTTATTTGAAATTAATGCAATCTGGCATTTAAAGATTTGTTTAATCTGTGAAGACCTATGTGTTGTGTTCAAGTGTGCTGCCAATAAGTAAGCAGATGGAAGAAAACTTGAGACCGGTGAGATGCATTAGAGAGAGAAGGACACCAAGATCTGAAATCCTTTTCTAAAGTCAATGAAAAAAAATAGTCCTCATATTTGAGAAATAAACTTTTACCATAGAAAATAAAGAATGTAATACTTTATTATTTATGGTGTGTGTGTAATACTGCTCTCTAAAGGTTTTTACACTGGACTTTATATTATTTTCTATCCCATTATAATGTGCAAATTTCTTGCTGAGGCTGCAGCATCTCTTCTGGTCTTCCAGAGAGCAAAAAAAAAAAAGAAGCTTATTTCAGTTTGATTCAGTTTATTTTTGTATATAGCACCAATTCACAACAAATGTCATCTCAAGGAACTTTACAGGACAAACGGGTCCAGTTTATGTCCAGTATTTTTTGGCACTAGTGGCCTTTATTTATTAGTAGCCCAACAGGAAAAAGGGCAGAGGACGAAGGGGAGGACATGCAGCAGGAACTGAACCTGGGACCACTGCATTGAGGGCTGTTTGGACTATTTGCTCTAACAATGCACCATAACTGGACATGGTGCCCCTATGTTATAAAATATAATTTGGTCCCAATTCATTTCAAATTAATCCAGTTTATTTCAATCCAATCCAATCATGTTGCCAAATTTAAATTAAATCACATATAATCATATTCAGTTCAACTTATAATACAGTAGCCAGGTTCAGTTGATCATTTAATGCCAGTTGAAAAAAAGGTAATCTGTCTAAGAAATCCCAGGTAATTGCAATTAGTCCATAACTTTGCAGAAATACCACAACCAGCTTGATGCAGAAAGTGGATAGAAACAATGCTACAGTGAAGGGTTAAACAGGAAGTGTTTTCAATGGAAAGAAAAAAACGGGTAACCACAAAGCAAATGGCAGCAATATTCCACCATGAACTTCATCCAGGATAAAAAGCAAAACTAAACACAGAAGATCTATGTAGGTCAGACTATAGAGAATAACAAAAATATTTCTGATTTGACAAATACTGTGCAGGTGCCCTGATTAGATAATAATCTTGGATAATAGGATAATAATGTCCTTTAAATTGTTACTGGAGGCAAATATAATGCTAAACAGAACAAGTCACTGAGTAAGCAATAAGTAACCTACATTGATAACCTCTGTCTTGTCTCAGTTTATAGAAAAGTCATCTAGGTTTCATTAAGACAGGTTGGATAAATATACCAACCTATCATCAGCGTAGCACTAAACATTTATCCTAAACGGTCTCATTAATATACTAAGTCAAATCTGGTTTATCGATATACATTTATAGTAAAGCCCAAATGTATTCAAACCTCTGACAGATTTATGTTTAAAATAATCTTTTAAGTTTTACCAACATGCTTCTTCCAACTGGAAGTAATGTTACTGTATAAATCATCAAAATAAGGAAACATGCCAATAGCTCGTCAGTAGGTGCAATAAGGGTTTGACCTGAAAACAAAAGGATTTTTATTATTATCACTGATTATTAGGAGGGTCTGAATCATTTTTATTATGCCATATTTTGTAAAACATAAGTGTCCCATCTAGCTACAAATTAGATTACTGTGCGTCTGTCCCTGTCAAATAAACTTAATAAATAAAGTAAAAACCAAATCATTAAAATAATATTAACTGAAACTTGTCTTAGCATCGTTTGACTTTTTGAGATGTCTGTGACTTTGATCTTAACTGATTGGTTATTGAAAATCCAAATAAGTGAGCTTCTAATACTTGATTGTTTTAAAGTAAACCATCTACTTTCTGTTCAGTTTGCTCTAAAATACTTTAATTTTGTTTACATGATTTGACGCCATGTTTAATGTGTTTTAAAAGAAGACAAAATTGGGCAGCTTTGCATTGTAAATGCAGCCACAAATCGTCAGGAATGATATGCAGCCTATTGTGTTCAAGGATATGTTATTTGGTATTTAATAGATATTGAAACTTTTTCTTTTTTCAACACATAACATAACGTACCAATCCTTTGGAGGCTGTGAATCCATCAAATAAGATAGTGTAATCTTGTGTTTGCATTAATGCTGCCGAGCAAACAAGGTCCAAGAACCAATCAGATTTAAAATGGGGTCATTTAAATGACTCTTATGAAAAGTGAAACTTTATACTGGCAATTTAAAGGCCTACTCATGCAGATAACCTGCATGAAATACAATTTCCCCTCAATGGGAATGTCAGAGTTCAGCTCCAAAAGCGCTTTCCTAATGAACTATGATTACCTTTCATGCTTTCTCTTCACCTTGTTTCAGGTGTGCCACACAATTTCTTTCATTAAACCCTCACAGCTTCATTCAGCTGAATGTGCTTCATTTACTCTGACCTCTGCTCTGCAGGGTAACCTTCAGATTCACATACAGGACTATTAATCCTCTTTTTCTCCGGATGCCAGGGACACAGTGTGGTTACTTATAAGGCCAATAGGGATTTCTGGTTGGAATTAATGTTCAACAACATTATTTATCTTTTAAAACCTCTGATCCGTGGGGCCTGATGGAAATCTCTGTGTTTTTGCTGGAGTCACCGAGAGCACGGCATTAATTCGCATTTATTCCCCACAGTGGCCCCCTGAAGCAGTCTCAAATATTTGATAGTGATTTCTTTTTAGCAGCAGTCATGAGGTTTTCCATTCCTGGTATTAACTGCAAGAATATCTTATTTGAAAAAAAGAAAGAAAGTGACATATCCTTTGATTAATAGCGTAAAAAATTCAAATGATTACTTTTTTAATAAAAATCTGTCACAGAAATAGAAAATTTTCTTTGCATAGGTGCAATAATCTTTTCTACTTCACTTCTAGCAATGGAAAAACATGATCAAACTGTGCAATACTCTGGTTCTGTGAGTATATGCCTTCAGGAATACGATATGAATATTGGCACTATGCAACTTGCAGAGCTACATGCAGCTTCTTAATCTGTTTCCAGGTTTAAAATGCACGAACAGACGTGTCAACAGTCAGCTATATACCCTTAGATCTGATGCAACAGGAGGCTGCATTACGTGATTTCAATGTGAAGCATTTTTCATGTAAACACGACATACACATCTGGTCAAAATCAATCATCAGATGTTTCATTTATCAGGATGACCACCAAAGTCTTTAAAAGTCTTGTAACAAATGTGTTATTACTGGAACTCTCTGTATTTATTCCATTTTATTCCTGTATTGTCTATGTTAGCAAGGTTAATCAGTTTAGAAGATAACACCGCCTTTAAAATTCACAAAACCCAGTGATCCTGGCATTCACTGCTGAAGTTTCCTTTAGGTTGATTGATGCGTCTCATTAGGAGTGATTGATAAGACTTCACTGGGAGTCAAAGTGACCAGAAAGGTCGTGTACTACTGGCCCATTTTTCACATGTTGATAACCTTAATGGGGTTTTTTAAAGATTCTATGTAATAGATCAACAGAAAGTAGTGCACAGGGTTTTATTTTGTAGAAAACATTCTGAAAAGTGAGGCTTGCATTTGTATTTACCGCCTCCTTGAATTTGTACAACTACCATTTTTTGCTGTTACAGCTGCAAATCTTTTTAAGTACATCTCTTCCAGCTTTTCACAGGTAGAGATTGAATTATCCATCCATTACCATCTTCTGCTTTGGATGTAGGTCTAGATTTTGACATAAATATGACTTTATGTAAATCAGTTCACGTAATTTATTGGAGAAACATAAAAAAGGTCTTGCAGTTTTATTTTATTAAAAGAAATGCAAACAGCTTCATTAATCTTTTAGATCACTTTTTTCTGTGGTATGGATCTGCATATTTTTTTGTCTAGTCACAGGACAAAGTTTAGTCATTTTTAAAGTAAAAGTGATTTTTAGCTTTGAGTAAAAAAAATCGCTAGTGTTTGTGATCCTTTTTACAATAAAATTAAAATAAAAGTAAGAGGAGTTGTTAAAAGTTAAACATTGTGTTGTCTTACATCTTCTATTTTATCAATTTAATTGGTTTTAACCGTTTTTGAAAGGATAAGATTAAATAATGCCCTAAAAAGTGAAAAATAAAAATGAACACCATACATAATTTTTCTTCTTTTTAACATTGTTTACTACATTGTGTTGGTCTGTAACATATAATCCTAATATAATACATTGAGGATTGTCTTCCAACATGAAAATGTGGAAGACAATCCCTTTTAGAACAGATGAAATAACTAGAGAATAAAATTTCTCATATTTTAGTGTCACTTCAACAGAAGTGGTTTACCATAATCAGTAATTTTGATTGAATAACTGCTGTAATTTCTGTTTTTCTTTAATATATAGCTTCGGTTTAACTCCTTCTACAAGCGCACGCTGCTATAAAAATGTTTGTGCAGCGCTTTGTGTGTTGCTAAGCTACACTCTGGAAGATTTGCTTAGTGGTGCAGAGAGATTGGATCGCAGAGTAGCACAGAGTTGAATTCTGCTTCATTGTGCTGCTGAGTGTTGATGCTTCTTACCTGCATTTATCTGTCATAACTCATAAACTTAAGACTTTTAAATTTATGTGCATCTCTATGATGAAAATAAAAAATCCCAACAGATGGGTTGATTCCTCAGCTGACGTAGCTACAGTTTTGGTCATTAAAATGGAAGCCGATGTCTTTCCATAACTCATGCTACGAGCTACAAGTGGGGAATATGATGGAGAAATAATTGACCCCATGGGAAGAACAAAAAAATGCTGATGATACCAGAGCAACTTTCAGAGAAATATGAGCCCTTCTTGTCCCTCTGTGGGGATTCACTCATGAATCCGACCTGCCAGCTTTGTCCTGCTGTAGGTTATTGGTGTAGATATCTGAGCAGAAGCATTGACAAAGTGGCACCAATGTGTATAGTTTCCTGTGGATTAACATCAAATCAGCTCTGTGGCTTTCAACTTCACTTACTCCAGTTTAGTCAGGCACTTTTGTGCTTTTAAACTAAAGAGGCTTCAGATTAATATAATATGATTCAATTAATTACAACATCAAAGGGGTTTAAACTCATAAAATCACAGCCACTCATCTGAATCTCACTGATAGATTTCATGCCTCGTCACTTCTTCGCCCACAAATCCCTGTGCCCCATTTTAGAGGAATCAATGCAACTTATGGGCTGTTTGGTGTAATAAAAGCTCAAAAACGTCAAACTCATATGACGCATCTGCTATAAATGTCTACACAGTTTTACAGAAAAGACTTAGTAGTAAACTTCAACCATTCTCCACAACAAACACAAGGAAATAATTAGCTTAGTTCCTAAATTATAATGCATGTTTACAAAAAGGCAATAAAAGTTGGGAAAGTTAAAAAAAAAAAAGAATACATATGTATATTGTTTCTTGAGGTTTTGATATGATTCTAACATACAGAAGGATTGTGGTACTACTTGGAGTTTTCTTCATTAAGTGGAAAGTAAAAAAAAAAAAAAATAAAATAAAATAAAATATTCATTGCATTTATATGGCACAAATTCCCCACAAATATAATTTTGAGACAAACACATCCAGTTAATATACAAAAATATATAAAATGAATCAATACATTTAGATATATGTCATTAAAATTAATGACATATATCTAAGTTCAATACAATTATGCAATCCAGTCAGGTTCAGCTTAATGTGCCAGTTATTATTAAGGTTCCTATCTTAAGTTGAAGTTGTTGATTTGACTGTCCATTTTGATGTGCTTTTGGTATTCAAAATTCAAACTAATTTTTTATTTAATTTTGTTTTTATTTCTCTTCTTATCACCATGCGAGTGAAATCTCTTACAGTTCAAGTTTTCATCGTTTTCCATGAGAGTAACATGATTTTTGATGGTTTCAACATGCTGACTAAAAATGTTATATACACAGGGTGAAAAAACTAACTTCTTATGGATACATTGTTTTATTTATTATTTTAAGTTCGGTATGGTGAGGACTGATGTTTTAGTTTTTAGTTTTTCTCAGTCACAATTAACATTTGCACGACAGCTAGTGCACAACTCAAAACAATTAATACAAACTGCAGAATCCAACTGATGGCCTGCAAAAGCGTGTCACCAGCTCAAAATGTTCAGTTCAGTCCCCCAAAGCAAGTATTTATGTCGATGAGAATGTCTGCGTCATCAAAATGAAAAGTCCTGACACCAGTGTTTATGTACAATATATTCAAATGGCTTTGTCATGTTTTCATTGGAAGAGTTCTTCAAAGCAAAACAATAAAATAAAAATAAAAAAATCGGATTTTGGTGGCACTACCTGAAAATGCTCAAAACAGCACTAAACACTATTTGCACAGCCATTTAAAATCTACAATTACAGTCAGTGAGATAAACGGACACAAGACACTGAATGTGTTTGGCTCCATTTTTTAGCATATGCTCAATGCAGTTCCAATTTGTTCACAGCAAATATGAAAAAACCTTTGGGTAAAACTGTAAACATTATAATCAGTCAAAACTAAGGTACAGCTGAGAGAAATTGTTTAATTTGGGAGACATTTTCAGGAAAGAACGGGAAGAAAATAAAATAAAATTGACAGATTTCATATGTAATCACTCAAGCAATGAAATTAGGACAATCCAGCATTCAGAGGTATAGTTCATTCTGACAGACTTAAGCAAATGATGATGTTATCTATCAGAAGAGAATTGTATGGAAGAAACTGATGTAATTGCGAATTTATTGAAAGAAATGACAAATAGCGGCTGTGATGAGTACAAATAAAAAGTGGAAGATGTTAACTTTGGACATTAAAATGCAAATTTCTGGATATTATTTAAAAATTGTTACATTTTGTGAAATGACTACTACTACTTTCAATGTTCATTATAAATTGTAAGAGCTGGAGATGAGCACCACTGGCCATGCAAAGATCAGGCAGGCATAGAAAATAGATGGATGAATGGATGGCTCAAGACCACCTGCAACTTTGAATAGGTTGAAGTGGAAACTTAAAGGATAACAACCAAACAGCAGCATTTTATAAGATGAATGTGGTTTGATTCAAAATCTGATCCAGAATAATGTATTCTCTTCACTTTTCTACAGGAATCCTCACTAAATGTCAGAAAAGGTGTTTTGTGACTGGGTTGTGTTTTCTTCTTTCTTTATTCTGTTTTCAACAATTAAAACTTCAACAAAACAAATATAGGACATGAAAAACATAGGTAAGACAATGTGAAATAAAATGTTCTATCAAACAAAACAAACAACAAGTGTTCCACTTAAGAGTGAGTGCGTATGGTTGTGGCTTATCCAGTCCTGCCTCTAAAATACATGAGAATGAAAGGTTATTTTGTGAGTGGGTTGAGTTTTCCTCTGAGCTGTCAGTTGTTAGTGCTTTCAGGCAGCTTCCTGTAGGACTTGTGATCAACAGTCAGTTGTTTCCTCAAACTGTATGACAAAATAAAAAACTTCCTCTGTGACATCCAGGTCTCAAGCCTCGACTTCTACATATATCACATGGAAAAATTGACTGTCTCTACATGATGGAAACAGACTGCCATTTTTAATTTTGGTCTCATCTGAAGCAAAATGAATCTACTTTGCAGCTTTTGCTGCAAGTGTAGACCCAGGGTTCTGTTCAGAAGCTTCAGTTGGACAACTAATGTATGGGAATTTATTTCTTTTCATTTATAAGTTTTGAAATGGCAGCAAACAACTTTTCTTTTATGGCTAGGGGAGCCCTGTTGATCACCAGGGACTGTGGAAAATCACACTGACATGCCTTTGAGCTGCATTGTTCTTTACATCTCCTCCGCTCCGTTTAAAGCACAGCATGGAGATGTTTTTTTTTCTGTGCATTTTGATAGCAGCTCCTTTTGCGGGCCTCCCTTTTTGTTGGACAACTATTAAGATTCCCAAAGTAACAAAAGAAGTGATTGGCAATCTTTTTCTGAGTCTGAGCTGTATGTAGTCTGAGAGTGTATAAATATTTAATTTCTAGAAGTTAAAAACCAGAAGAACAAAACTTTCTAAACATTGAGACTTTCTCTGCCTAAGTGGAGCATGATGTGGCTCAGATATTCCAGATTTCCTTGCATGTGCATTGATTGTTTGCTGAGATTTTGACCTCCTCTGCTTCCTCTACTGTGCCAAACAGTTCAGCATGGTGGGAATTAAAGCTATCATCTGTTCAAAATGTGAATATTTCACTTTTAAAAATCTGCGAAATAGGCACTGTTCTACTCAATAAAAGGTTCACGGACATTGCACAAAGGATATGAGGCTGCTGGTGCTGCTGTGTTGTATAAAATATTTGAATATTTTTTTAAAGCAATGTTTAGTGATGAAAACCTCATGTTGCTGAATGAAGAGAAATACAAAGGGAAACCTCTCTGAAGGAAAAATAAGTGTTAGGTCAACCTGACACCGTTGTTCTGCGAGCTTGTTCTCAAAGTGGCACAAGGGAGATGCTGCAGATAAGTAGACACTACATCGTCTCATCATCACATTTGCTTAGAGCAAAGAATTGCAATGAAGAAAAGACCATCATTTCAGACAAAAAAGTTATTTAAATTTGCATATTTTTAGGTAGTTCACGTTTATTACGTCTCATTTTCAGAGTGAAACCAGTGATCTGGTTTTCAACACTGTGGTTCACCTACAGTCATAGTTAAATATAAATACTTTTACCATGATGTTTTGGAATGCTAGATCAACATAGAGATGTCAACTTTAGTCTCAATGAAGATTTACAGAAACCAAAGAACAGATACAAGTGGGAGAATCGGGTGAGTGCCAGGAGAAGTAAGTATGGCAATGTTTAGGTGATAATTTCATGCAAATTGCTCTCTGAATTGATTATTGATCAGAAGAAAAAAGAAACATTGCAGGAATTCATTTTTTCAAGAAGCAGTGTCAATTTTTCAGGAAATAAAGGAGGTCACAATAATCCACAATGCCAACGAGGCAGAAAGCCCTCACTACTGAAGCACTAAGTAACATTTTGTGAAATGTAGGCAAGCCTTATCTGAGCACTGAAAACACAAACACCCTGAAAACGTAGCTCCGGTCTTCATCTCCAAACAGATTACACATGTCTCTAGATGCCTGCACTGTCTTCTAAATACTAATCAGATGTGCTTGACAGATACGTTCACACAGAGGCCTATGAGATCATCCGGCAGTGGGCTGCACAGCTGAAAGCAAAAAAAATGATTTTCTTGTGCAAGAACTCAACATCTTCTTTTGATATTTTGCAGTTGGTACGAGTAACTTTTTAAATAATAGTCGACAGTCAGCAGTCTGTAAATATACATCAGTCTCTGCAAAAATGTAAATCTCCATTTTTCTTTTGCAGTCTGAAGAGATTTTCCTGTTTCTGAGCTTAGTACCTGCATAAATATCAGAATTGCATCACGTACTGCGGATCATCAGTGTTTCCCAGCGGTCTTGGTGATGTCTTTATTGATGGCACTTATCTCAGCCTCGGGCTAAATGCATTCATTGGAGACAACTCTTCAACATGAGTGACAGGTTTGGAGGCAGGCCCTCGACCAGCAGAGGAAAAATGACTTGAATGGTGCCTCAAGGTGAGTAGATTTATGCTGCAGTGTTTTACATGTTAAACCAACTGCAAGAAATGCATGCATACGGCCTTGTTGGTATGCTAAGACATTAGAGACGTGTAAGGCAATGCTGGGTTGTGTAAACTCTGTACATGCATTTAAATTTCAGAAATAATTGTTTAAAGCTCCTCCTTTTTGGTAAGAAAAACAGCATATTAATTATATAATTACCTAATTTAAGTCAGTGATGCAAGTGTTATTGGCTGATTTTGAGGGGAAGTTTAGCTGCAGTCTCTGCTAACTATAAAGCAACTCGCAATGTGGCTGAAGATCCCATTAAGTCTTGAAGATTTGCCATTTACTGGGATCACCTGTGGGCAAAGGAACAAATGCCCCAGAGGGACAGCTACTGGCACCACTGCCTGTGCGTTTTATGTGTTAGTTAATGAGAATGCCTCTCTGGCTGGGCTTAAGGGGACCAAGGTGTGAGCCACTACACACCACCATGCCTAACAGATGCCTCAGCAATGACAGCTGGTGAGGCAAATGGTGTAAAGTGCAAACATTCAAGGTAATTACAGAGTAATTATTTTGCATTGCTACCATATGGAAACCTACTGAGTGTCATATATCTTATTTTTAATGGTTCAGTTACCAAGCCTAGCTTCTCCACAGACAGTATATCATGGTTTTATGCTTTGCAAAGCTTCTCTATAAATTCCTTTCTTAAAAACTACCTGAACATTTGTGAAGGACAGAATTGGGTGCTCATTTCAGTGCAAGGCTGGCCCTGCGCCTCACACCCAGATAGATGAGTCAGTTATGCTAAACAGACTGCTCCCAGATGGACAAATTATTCATGTGAGCCTTAACTTCTGTCGCAGTGGGAGGAAACAGGATGTACCGTCGTGCTGACTGCAGGTTCGCAGCTTCATCAACAGGACATGGCAAGGTGCTGCCGCTTGGAAAAATGAGGAGAAATAAATTATCCTGTTATTAATCTCCTATGGAAGCCCAATAAGGCAGACATTGCATTTTATAAGCCACACAATAATTATTTTTCACAGAATCTTTTTTTAAATTATGTTTCTCCCTTACAAATGTTTCCGTTTTTGCTGTTGTCATACTCAAATGTTACAGATGACGGAAGAAAATCAGACAAAGCCAGCCTATTTTAAAACAAAGTGTGTTTCAAATTAGGATTTTTTTTTTTCTTGTTAAGAAAAAACCCATTTGCCATTGCAAAAAGCTAATGGTCTGAAACACCACTCAGTGAGAAAGAAGCCATTTTGCTACAAAGCCCTGTGATACAAAGAACATAAGTTAGTCATTCTCTAAGTATCTAATATGCTTATATACTTAGAGAATATAAATTATGTTCGGTTTAACTAACAAATTATAAAACCCATTGTTTTTTCCTTGAACACTTTACAGCATAATAAACATCCAGATTAAACTCTACTGTCCAATAAACAAGAGCTAGCATTGTACTAATTAGCAGCTAATGTTCAAAATAACCCATCAATACCAGAAGCATTTAAATTAGCTTGAATATAATTTGCAAAAACTCTCATGTAGAACAAAACATTCAGCATCAACTCACCATGTTGGGCAATGGTGAAAGACGTAAGCAAGAAGTGTTAATTTAGCTTGCTTGCTTCAGCTGACGGCAACATAAACCACGTTCGGTTTTATGACTTGTGACAAGTCAATGTAAATAAATATAGAGCCCCCTAGTGGCATGGAATGAGTGAATCCAACACCCTGGATTCACTCATCCAGGGTTATGGATGAGTGAAGAAAGGTTATGGGCAGAGCTGAAAGAGTGAATGGAAGCAAAGCAGCACACAAACCTGACTCAGAAATTGCTCTCTGGAGTAATGGGACAAAAGTCAGGTAAGCTATCGTGAGAAGCCCAAAACTTTTGACCCAAGTCAGACAGCATAGATGGCAAATCTAATATGTAAGAATATGTGTTCACTAAAAATAATCTCTAATTATTGTGGCATTTCTCAAATAGAAATAAATAAATGAGTTTTGTCTTATTCAGTAAGCGTAGATAGTTTTCAAGTGAGCAAATTTACCTTAAATTGACAATTAAACCAGACAGCAGGTTTAATTTAAGGTCACCCTGCTTTAAAACTGAACTTCCCTTTCAGTGACCAATTATACTCTTAAGAGTTCTGCTGTATCTCATGTTTACCAATGAGGTTTTCTTTTTTTTTTTTTTTTTTTACATCAAAAGTGGACATAATGAACACACCGCATCAGTCCAGTGATCCATTTTTCACACTTCTAGCAACAAAACCTCCTGTGAGAACAGCTGCTATCATTGATCTTACGAGGCGTAGCTGGAGCTCCCATCACTGGAGCTCCCAGCTTGCTGGGTTTTTGATGTTTCTGGGAGGCTGCGCTCCAGCCTCCCACCCGCAGGGCTGAGGAATCACCTGCTCCGCTGAAACCAACACATAATCACTTATCTACACTTGTCATGCTAGGGACGCTACCTCTGCAGCTCTTTGCTTTTAGATCTTCGCTGATATTTTGACCGCACTTCCCTTTTGCCCTAAAACAGATATAAACAAGCAGCTTTCCTGCTGGGGTGGCAACAGCTTTCAGCTATATTTATAACACAATGTGCGCCGAAAGAAGCATGCTTATGCTTCTTTCTTTCTATGCTTATACTTCAACCTTTAAGGGTTGATTTTCTGCCTTTATTTTCATACTCTTCTCTAGGTAGATAAAATGAAAAACATGTTTTGAAAGAGCCACAATCTTATAAATGACTAAGTTGCTGAAGGAACATTTAAAGTTATGAAAGCACACTTAACTGTGAAAGGCATTAGGTGCTTCAGACTAACTGTAAACACAGCTGCCTCAGATAATTGCAACAATTCTATGAAAAACATAATTTGTCTTCAAGAAGCACTTAGAATTTATTGTAGTAGAAAAGGCTGGCTCTAACTGTGAAGGTTTTTCACAAATGTAGTCATTTGCAAATCAATAAGAATACCTAATATGTTTTAACTACAAACTATCATCTACATTTTGGCCCCTCTAGCAAGCAGGCGTAAACAGAGCATAATTTGTTATTGAAGCTGCAAGAAAACACACTTTATAAGCAACTTGGCAACAACTTGTTTATAAAAAATATTTATTAGTTTGTCATAGCCCGGCACAGTAAATGGGTTGTTATTAGACCAACGGTCGCCTAGGGGTTGATCTTAATGGAAAATATTTGCAATGATTTATTTCACCTACCTTTCATGACATGTCTGTTCTCCTGCAAAGCTGCAATGTTTGAATCATCTGAATTTAAGTTTTCTGCAGCTTTCCTTCTTGTACTTCTGCATAAGTTTGACCAAAGATGCATGAAGAAGTTAACTTTTCATAAAGGATTTTAAAAATTGCCTCAAATTGGTTTCTGGGACCCATTTTCGATAACGGAACAAACCGGGACAGTGACTGCAGATACATTCTGTACAAAAATTGCAGAGATTCACCTTAGACATCAGTTTCAATGTTTTGGATCTTTAAGGGTATATTTGAGACATTCTTTCTCCAGAGTTAAATGAAACAATTTTTCTATAATTTACTGAGAAAATTTGTGTCAGATAGTTTAAACCTGAGTATAGTTGAAGTGCTTGGTATGTTTGTTAATAAAAACACAGGATACTTTTTTCACAATCAATTCTGATTTTCATTGAAGTTGTTTGTTATATAATCATTCCACTCTGAAATGATCAAAATGAACATTGAAGGCCACGATGAGGGTAAGTAAACATTTTAGTGACAGGAGTTCAGAAAACAGTGTGGACTATCTGCAGTAATCAATATCTTTAGCTGCATTAATTACTTCACAGGTCTGTCCAACAAATCAATAAAACAGCTGCAGCTGATCCAGAACGCTGCTGCTCGCGTTCTCACTAAAACCAGGAAGATAGAGCACATAACCCCAGTTTTAAAGTCCCTCCACTGGCTCC
>CAEGAE010099005.1:0-32510 GCA_903067095.1 Girardinus metallicus
GTTTGTTCCTTTGTTTTCCGTGTGGTGTTTTGTGTGTTCTGTTTGTTCGTGCTGATGCCCTCCGACTGACAGACCCCCTCTCCCCCCTCCCCCCCCCCCCCGCCTCTCGCCAGGAACGTTAGCTGGAGATGGGCACCAGGAACCCTCCTGACCCCACTAGGGACAAGGGTGTACAGAAAATGGATGGATGTGTGCCCTCTGCTGGGCGTTGGGAGGACCTTCACTCACCTGGTAACCCCTCCTGCAGACGGCATGATGCATCCAGTGAAGACTTTTATCTCATGCAAAGAGTCTCAAAAGAAAAAAATAAATAAATAAAATATTTCCTCATTTTGCATAAGTGATGTTCACATGGTCGCCGTGCTCTTTCAGGTTGTGCGGCAGTGTACTGCGCGGATGTGAGAGAGCATGTCCATGTGAGAGCTGACATATTACTGGCTTCATCGCCGCAGTGTCCTCTGCCCCTCCTGACTCTCTCCCTGCCTCCTGCTTTCGCATCCTTGCTTCGCCGCCTCGCCTTTCCTCCCTTCCACCTTAACCTTGCCTCTTGCCTCCCTCCACGTTGCCTTTCCTCTCATCCCAACCCCATCATCGTCCCCTTTCTACCTGCTTTTATTTTCTTTTTGTTGTTGTTGTTGTTTCCCCCCTTCTGCCTCTTTGCTTTGTCACATTTCCACGGTCCTGTCACTTTTTCACTCTCTGGCGCTTGCGAGCTCTGTCGTGCGTTCCCGCCCTCGTTGCCACCTCCTCCTCTTTCTTCCTTCGCCTTCTCTTGCTGTCTCACCTCCCCCCCCCCCACCCCGACTCCTCCTCTCTTCCCTGCTTCGCTCGCTGGCTCCAGCCGTCATCCCTTCCTCTCCATCTCGGCGGTGTGACGCTGCTGGGAGGGAGAAGGAAAAAGAAAGAGAGAGAGAGAGGGAAGAGAGAGCGAGAGCGGGTGTGTGTATGTGTGTGTGTTGAGCCTGCTCTCAGTCTCAGCTGTGGGCAGATGGAGGATGGAGCCGCATCTCTCCTCGTCTTGTGCTCTGCCCGCCACCGGCTGAAAGGCGCTCTCGGTGTTTCCTCCTCCGCCCGTTCCCTTGTGCCTGAGCTGACCCCGATTTGTGACAGATCAAGCGGCAAAAAAGGAGTTGGGGCTGGAGAGAGGAAGGTGACGGGAAAAAACCTGTAGACTCCTGGAAAAGGATCAGCGGGCATTACGCTCATTTCCACCACTCCCCCCTTTTTTTTTTCTTTTTCTTTTTTCTTTTCATTTTCTCTCTGCCCTTGCGTGTTTTGGTGCGAGGCGTGCATCTCTGCAGTGCAACAAGCTCGCACGTGTGCGGCAGGAGAGCGGGCTCTCTCCTCTGGCGCTCGGCTGGCGGATTGCGACCGAGTGAAAAACAGACGGGAGCGGAGAAGGAGAAGAAGGGCGAAGACGAACAAGAGCAAGGGAGAGACAAAGAGCACTCTGCCGCACGGGAGAACACAAGGCAAGGCAAGACAAGAAAATTGAGAATCCCGAAAAGAGGACTCTCACGGGGGAAGAAAGGAGTGGAGTTTTGCGGAGGAGAGGAGATAAGGGTAGAGGGCTCATGACAATGAGCGACAAGTACGGAGCGATGCATCACGCGAGCAACGCGGGGAGAACCAAAACCCTCTCGCACGAGACAGGTGAGTCCCTTCAGACTGTTCCTTATCGCCCCCAGCGATCACATCCCGACGGCTTTCTCCACCCCGTCCATGCAGCCGACCACAGACCAACAACTTCACCGAGGCCAACCCCTTCTTCGGCGGTGGGCTAACACTTTCTTTTCCCCCCTTCAACTTATACATTTTTCATTTGAGTGCCTTGCTGTAATGTAGGTTACATTCGCATATGGTGGCTCGTGTGTGTGAAGGAGAGAGAGAGAGAGTGTGTGTGTGTGTGTGTGTGTGTGTGCGCGCGCGCGGGTTGGGGATCAAACGGCATACATCTGAATAGAACGCAGCTTTGATGTGCCCTTGAAGTTATGATTGGAATCTGTGAATGCCGGCGCAAGCTGTTCACGCCGAGTCTTTTTTTTTTTTTTTCCTCTTTTCTTTTGCCCCGCTCATTGATTTCAAATCGGCCACGGGGGCACGAGTGTGTTGCAGTGGCGTCTCCAGTGGCCACGTTCCGATTGACGGGTTGTGATGACTCGACGGGCGGGCTTGATGGGGGGGTGGGGGGGAATGTATGGGACCCGCACGTCTCCTCGGCTCCGCGTCGATACGTCATTTAATCACGTGCGTGCGCTTCAATATTTACAAGGTAATTTCTGCGTATTTGACTTTCTGATTCGGGGCTGATTATTTGATTAAGTTTCCAGATTAGAAGTCGATTTCATTTAAAATTCAATGGGATCCGGTGCGTTGGTGACTCCGTGTGCGAGGGCGCCGCGTTATCTGGGAACAGCAGGGCTCATATTTAGCGTGATTGTGTTGTTTTACAGAGCAGCCTGACCTCCGAGGGAAAAAAAGGTTATGACTGTCTACAACGTATTTCTCTTTTGCGTGCGTGCGTGTGTGGGGGTGTGTGTGTGTGTTGTTTGATTGCGTTGTGGGTGTGAAGGGGGATTGCTAGCACTCCACAAGCTAATCAAACCGTTCCCACAGACAATCACAATGTGGCACACACCCCTCACTCAGCTTTTGACACATCTGCCTGCAGTCTTAATGAACATCATGAATTTACAAAGCCACACAAGTAAAGGGTGTGTTTTTTTTCTCCTTGAAAACAGAAAGAGACATTGTTTCAGGAAAGAAAAAAAAAAGTGGCAAATTGACAAGCTCGCATTCATACAAAGGCAACCGACCAACACACAAACACATTTACACACACACACACACACGACTGTTACAGGGATCCGGGCCCAGCGGTGGATAAATGCGCCTTTTCTGATTGCCACCACAGACAAGGACGTGATTGGCATGGTAGACCAGGGAATTAGCTATGGTTTCCATGGCTACTAATTAGGAGGGTACTGACTGGTGGGCTTATGATGACAGATGACAGATCTGCAGTTTGCTTCCTGCCTTACAGATTGGGTGGTCCCACCGGCTAGCCGGACCCCCCGCCATCCAAGACAGGCAGGCTCTCTCCGCACGCCGCCTCGCACGTGCTCAGCTATCATCAAATATGCAGGAAGGGGAAATATTATGGAGGTGCTTAAGGTCTTTTAGGAAGCAATAATGTCTGAAAATGAGAATTCACTGCAAGTTGTACTTTCACTTAATCAGACAACAGAAGGTCAATATTTCTTTTATAACTCGCGTTAAACGCAGTGCTGGAGACCAACAGCCGACGCATGTACCCATTCACAAGGTTCACCTTTTTTGCAACACACACACACACACACCCAGTCCCCCCGTCGTGCCGCCATGGGGTACGCAAGAGAGAAATAGGTGTGATCGGGTCCATCTGTGACGGAGAAAGAGAGAGGCAAGGAGCGCTCCATCTGTGGACACCTGCCCTTCCTCCAGGCTACCGTCCCAATTTTCCTCAAAAAAAACTGCCAACAGGATCTGTGGAAGCACAGGTGCGAGCGTGTCTGGGTGTTTGTTCACAAAAGCCGAGCGCGGTCTGTCGGTTTATGAATGGCGTTGTCGGGGAGTTTATCCCATTCGGGGCACATTCACAGAAGATCTACAGTAAGTTTATATGGAACAAATTTTCATCATTTTTCCATTTGCTTTTCACGCCAGGTCGGATCCAACTACTGACAAGGAAAGAATTAGCAACCCAGATCACAACAATTGACAGCATTCAGGGATCTATTATAAGAACCTGCAGCACAATAGGAAACTCTACCAATGTAAAGACTGGAGCTTAAACAATGTCTTCACGTCAATGAGCACAGCAGACAGAAATATCTATTTTTTATGTATAAATCACTTATTAAGAGTGGAGTAAAAACTCCAGGAATCATTTTTATGTAAACTGTAAGGGCAAAAGAGGTCCTGCAAATTAAGCTGTGATTTTATAAAAATGACACAAGCCTTATCTCCTGTGACCCATTAAAAGTTTGACTGGTGTGTCGGGCAGAACGCATGTGAACGTAGGTAATTATCAAACAGCACAAAGTTTATAGACAATTCTTTACAAGGGGGAACAGTTAAAAAGCTTAAAAGTAGAAATGGTGCAAGCAGGAAAAAAAAAAAAAGAAGTGAGCTGTATATCATGAAAGGTGAAAGGTTAACGAAATAGGATGCAGTAGATAGAAAAATCCCAGCAAAATTGAGATGTGACACATGAAAAAAGGTCACGTCAAGCCATTTGTGCAACACCTTTCAGCAGCAGGGCAGGTCGAAGTGCTTCACATCAGAAACGTCAAACAGTCACCAATTGTGAAAAACAAAGAGAAACATGATCTTTGGTGTTAATTCTGACTCTTATTCAAAGTGCAATATTCAGGACAGCACACTCCTGAAATTCTCGATTTATGAATAAATTTTACACAAAGATGTTACGAGTTTTCAGCTTAATCGTTAGAGATGTCATGTGAGATTTTTGCTACAAATATGTCCACCACTACATCAACAAAACTCTTGTGTATTAGTATGTCCCAGGTTACTCATTGCTTACATTGCGTAAGAAAGCAAATTTCCCCTCAACTCTTTCAATAATATGGAGCTTCTTTTTCTATTATAGCTAAAACTTGGCGCATTAAGTGTTGCTCTCTGCACCACTGATGGATGAGACGAGCAGTTCAGTTACAGCACAAATGTTTGACACCTTAAGCCAGAAGGATAAAAAAAAAAAAAGTGCTAACAGGCAGAGGAAGGGTAAGCCACTCAGCTGTCCATCCTGCATCTCTCCTTTTCACTCACTCAGACACCAGCTCCACCTAATGGCCTCTGCAGGAACTGAGGCGCACAGTCTGACATGCACACATGAGGCTTGATTAAAATGGCTGGAGCGCGATTGCGTTTCGAGGCAGTTAGGGAACAGCTGAGATAATGGTCAGTTTTTTTGTTCCTTCTCCTCGGTCAATGCAGGGAGCGTGGTCGAGGTGGAGGAGAGTATGTAAAAGAAAAAAAAAAGGTGAAGGAAAAGGAGTTGGAAAAGGCTCTGAGGGGGGGAAAGAGTAAAAATAGCAATGCGATTGAAGAAGACATGCATGTCACGGCTAAACAAATGGCCATGTGCGGGAACAGATGGTAATAAAGTTTTCTGTTAGAAGACTAGTGGCTTGTATGTGCACACATACACTCGCGCACACGCGTATGCATGCACGCAGACCCACGTGTGCACAGCTTGATTATGCAGAGTAGTGGGTCTTGAGTCATTAAGACTTTGCCTCAGCGAAGCTGACTCAAAAGTGAGCAATGACAGTCATCTAGAAACACCGGTCACTGGCAGCCATCTTTCTTTCCCCCCACTTCTCTGACTTTGCGCCCTCCATCTGTCTTCGCTCGGCTCTTGTTCCCACCCAGAACTTTCTGTGACGTTTAAATGTCCACGAGTCGATCAGTCAGAGATGAGAGTGAGCCATAAGCTCAGTGATCCGCATGTGAAATACCGAAAAGCAGATTTATTTTTTATTTTTTTCGTTTCTGTTGATTGACCTCACTTTAAAGTGTGATGCAACACAAATACAACATTCTACATTTTAAACTGCACTGTTTGATATTTTTGTAATACATAAATCAAGAAAAAAAACATAAACAGATTTCTCTTATGTATCAGAATTGATGTCTATACTCATTTGTTATCTTCATATTTCCCCCGTTATGAAGAATATTTGTTTGGATGCTTTGAAAAAAGCTGGTAGAAATCCACTAGAATCAACTGACCCTTAAAACATACCTGAATACCGAAAGTATTGCGCAAATTTTCACAAGTCTTTCTATAAGGCACATATTGTGTTGTATTGAAGTCTATTTCTTTTTTTTTTTTTTTTAAATCACTTAAATATAAAAAAAATCTCAATGAAAGCTCCGCTTTACTTAAAGTGCATCTAGCCATCTTGAGCTTAGATCTGTACAATGATAAAAGAACAGCATCAGGCTGAATACAGCAAGTTATTCAGGAAAGTGTCAACTCATTAGTTAAAAGAGGATCTCAGATATATACATATCCGAGCTAATGTATCGATCTATGATGCATAGAAAGGAAAGGACTCCTTCTGGAGGAATGATCAGCCAACAGCATATTTAATGTTTAGTTTCAAAAACTCTGATTTGATGCATAAGTCGGGATGATTCCCTCATATACCATTAGATTCAAAGCTACTGTCTCCATCAAAGAAACCAGCAACACATTGTTGTTTGTCTGTTTTTTTTTTTCAATTTATATTGTACTCCATACAAAAACAAATCAGAAAATATCAAAATGGGAATCAGCAGGCTGGACCTTAAAGGAACTCCGTATCGGCCAAGAAGAGCCTGATTGGCACATGTTGAATCATCTTCTCCATCATCTTTCACCGTTTCCCACCTCTTTAGGGAAATTACTTTTCCCCCTCGTGTTTTACTTTACCCATTCTGCCTTCCCCAAGTCCAAAGAAATGTGTGTACGAGAGGCGGCGATGTGTGAGGGTGATGCGTCCTCAGTCACGGTGAAAGCATTTGTTTCTCTTCCACTGGGGTAGACAGATTATGTATTTCACTCCGTTTTCTTCACATTGGCTTCTATCCCTCCAACCCCACTCTCATTCCCTTCACCATTCGTTTTGTCCTCCCCACTCAAGGTCATTGGGAAGATTGCTTTCAGCCCCCTGTGTCCTCCCACAGCACGCCACGTTTTATTGTGCGAGCGGCCGTCAGCGGCGTGCAATTTGTTTGTGCATGTTTGAAAATCGTGGTTGTTGGGGGCGGCGGCGGCAGAGGTGTTGGGCGGGGGGCGCTGTGTTTTGTAGAGTTCAATCTATCCCGTTTCTCATCAGGTAAGCACTTATGTGTTTGCGCGTGTGACTTGCTAATGCAAAAGCAGTCAGCTGGCTCAATCTCAGCCTGCAAGTAAGTCTTGAAGAAAAGTAAAATGGAAAAGGAAAGGGGAAATTGTTGTGATTAAAAAAAAAAACGTGTTATTAAAATGCTAGTATTTTTCTTCCTCTTCCTCTTCTTACCCGATGAATATTCTTTAAAAGCAAAAGATTTTTCCTCCCACGGTTTGTAGATGCATTTTCCCCGTTTAAATATTTAATGCATTTATTGATTTCTAGAGTGAGCATGCACGTCTCCTATGCGGCGTGTGACTGTTTTTTTTTTTTTTGAGGGGGGGGGTTTGCACAGAGGTATTAATTTTCACCGTGGTGATTTGGGTGAGTAAAGGGCTGGCAAGCTAACCAGCGTTCTCAGCGTGCATTTTGAGTGTTTGTGTGTTTGATCGGCGAGCTGGCTGCTTTTATGCTTCACTACCCTGGCTGCTCATCCATGTGCACCATCTGCATGTGGCGGCGCCATGTGTGTCACCTACACCACAACACATCCCACTCCCCTCGTACTGTATCTCTAACAATCCCTCCATCAGCACCTGACGCCGTCTCTGCGTCCCCCTCTTCTCTCTCTCTCTCTCTCTCGTCTGTTGTTCGTCTGCTTTCATTTCAAAAAGCCAATTTATTTAAAAAGAAAAGAGAAAGAAAAGAAAGTTGACATCACTGCTAATTTAAATCCTTTCACTTGTTTGGCGCCGCATATTAATACTGAAGAGTAATATCTCCTTAAAGTTATTCATCATGCTTGTTCACCTTTTAATTTTTTTCGGTGTTTTTTTTTGTTTTTTTTTTCCCCTTTAAGCGCAAAAACATCATATCCTCAATCAGCGCAGCTTTGTAGCACGCGGCGTCGTGCCATTTGTTAGCTACGCAACGCTGGCGCTCTAAGTGATCGATCCACGCCACAGCTAACTACGAGACAGATGAAAGTGTCACGAGTACAGTCGGGCTGAAGTGACAAATTGATCCGCGCGTTTCTGCTGGAAAGGAGTTTTAGTTGTGGAGACGCAATCATTCATCTGCACAGCCTCATTATGGCTTCTGGAGCGGCAGCAGCCACCGTGACTCATTGACTCATCACGCCGCTGTTTTGTAAACTCCAAACCCGACTAACCGTCCCCCGTTTTCATCCCTCATCTCATCGTAGCGTTTCCCGCTCCTCTTTGGATATCTCGGCCTTCGCCGACACCTCCCCTTCATCTTTAATATCCTTCTCCCCAAAGCGACGGCTCAAGCTTCGTGAACTCTCTTACCTCCTCTTTTTGTTCTCTCCAGCACAACTTTTTCCCTTCCCTTCTCCTGCAGACTCTTTTCCAAACGCCTGTGTTAACCTTAAAAAAGGGGGGCAGAAGAGACAGCTTCTCCTCATAGCCCTGCCGGCAACAGGGCTCCCTCCACTCGCTGTCACGTCATGACGCAATCCGAATTTAAGGGATTGGCTGAGGACAGCGGTTCAAGTACACAGCGGTTTCAAAAAGTAGTTGCTCCGTCGAAGACTTGTCAGGTGGTTTGCTTGGCTGTCTCTGCAAAAAAAAAAAAAAAAAAAGGTAAAGTGCGGGATTATTTCATGAGCATGCAAAGGGAGTTGTTTGGTGCGAAGGTTTAGTGGAACTGAAACTTTTCGTAGTTCCAGTAGCCAGGCACGGACAGGCCATGAAGGTGTCACAATGTTTCAAACAAGTTGTACTTGTTTGAAACATCGTGTACATTTTCCCTCTGTTTTAAAGTCCCACTGTTTAGATGTCAAAGAAACAGAAGGAGTGACGAGAGTTTTCTTCAGCTCTATGAAGCAGAAAGCACTCTCCTCCCCAACTTGTTGCTGAGCAACTCCTGTAGAGAGCTATTCTACTTCTCTGTTGCTTAGCTAAAAGACCTCTGGGGTTGTTCAAGTTTTTGATCCATTTCTGAATATTGCAATCAGTAAATGTTAAAAATGACATTATTATTGTTGCAGATGTGCTGATCGTGTTTTTTGTTGACTGTTGCTACTGATAAGCGGCCAAGTCCTAGTTGAAGTATAACTCCATTACATGCAGTGGGAGTCAGTTGTTTGAAGTTTAAGTTGTTTTTCCTTTCATATTGTCTGTCCTAATTGCATTAGTTGTTTCTGGCACTGAAGGCCATGATGCATTTTGAACATTGTCGGATCGTTGTTCCTCTGTACTCCCATCACACGGCACTAAAGCTGCTTAATTTTTTTTTTTCAGATAAGTTCTGAATGTTTCCTATTCTTTTGAATTTGAAATTAAGCAAATTCCCCTTCATTGGCTGATTGTTGATTGGAAAGGTCAACAGTCAGAGTCAATCAGATCCACCGATCAGATGTTTTCTGGTCAATAGTAATTAGGATAGGAATGTTTGATCTGAATTTTCTACAAATACATTGTTTTCCAAAGACAACGCCGAAAACTGAAACAGAATATTCTGCGGGTTTACTTATAGAGGTAGCAGTTTTGAATCCAACAAAATATGAAGAAATCATAAAATAATCTATGCATCAAAGTCTACCTACTTAACATTTATCAAATGTGGTTGATGCTTTCAAAGACCAAAAACTGTGACTTGTGTGATTTTTGTCTTGGAGAAAATTGGGAAAAGAAGTGGCAGATTCAAAATTCTGAATGATTGAGATTTTTAGTTCGTAAAACACCTGCAATAATAAATGTTTAAAGCAGGAGGAATGATTTTTGCTTTGAATGAAACAGGAATAAAACTAGGTAAAGTTTGACCATTTTGCTCTAAATTTCTGGGCAAATACCGTGAAACTGGTATTTCCTGCCGAATTCCATCCAACGTCTAGTCTCCGCACACCTTAAATAAATGTTTTTCAGCTCAATTCCTTAATAGTGGAAGGATAAAACCTGAGCACATTTCCTAATACGCACATGCTCTTCCCCTCCATGGTTCTGCTGTCACATTTATTTTTAAGAAAATTACAATCAATCATGTGCACCTTAAATCACACAAAGAACTTGGAGCTTGTCCTCTTGCAGAGATTAATTCGCGCCAGAGTCAGTTTTATTACTTTCAAATTACTTTGATGAACACACTAAAACTGCTCAGCCGAAAAAGATACATTAGCAGTCCATCAATTTTGTGAGCTGGATGACACATTCAAGTAAAATGTTTTGTCACTTCTACCTCAATTAAGCCGAGGTAATGTTCTCGCTTCCACGAGGAGTCGATTAAAACCAAAGAAACGCCGCGGCTTCCCATTTCGGCACGGAGTCGCAGCGTAGGCCTATTTACAGCTCAGAAGGGAATTTACTCATTTAGGTTCTACATTTTTTTTTTTTTTTTATCTTTGGACTGAAAACTCTCAAGGCTTTGTAAAGACTTGGAACACCGCGGCTCAGTTAGTGCCGCGCCTTCTTAACGGTGACAGCTTTCTGCATGTCTTTCCAAAACACTTCAACAGCCACATTCTCCGGCCTCTTCTTCCAGACCGAAGGGGAATCAAAGAGTGCCGCGACCTTGCCTTGGGCACGATGATCGAGTCTGTGCGTGCGTGTGTATGTGTGTTACTAATGACCGGTGCTTAAGGGGGGAGATGAAGGGAGATGGGCCATGCAGCAGGGCTGAGGGGGCAGTGAAATGATCCCATCAATCATCCTTGATCACCCAAATAATGTCACACAAATCATTCGTCTCTCTCTGTACGAGTGTGTGTGATATTTACACTTTTTTTTTTTTTTTTTAAGGCTCAGTTCGTGGATGTCAAACCTTGCCAGCTATCGCGCGGTTCCATTAGGATTGCCAAGGCTGACCGTAGATTGCTATTGATTTGCTATGGCTTCTGTTCAGTGGCTCTTCAGCTGGAGGTGCACGATGATGCGCAAGTGTCGAGGATGCCACGTTTTTCTGGGTGCAGTTGGGTTTTATTGGTGTGTTTTTTTTCCAGCGGTGTAAAAAAAAAAAAAAAAATCCAGATCTTTCTAATGAAACATTCTGTGCTGCAATGTTCAGATAAGACGAGCCTCTGAGCCACGTGCCCAGTTGTTAACTCTGACAGGGACTCTGGGATGTTGCAGCGCGTTGATGGCTGAGCTCTGGATCTTAAACAAATCAATGCCAAGTGGCTGGACCCCGGAGCCACTTCTTAATGACAACCACCGCTCAGATATCGCCACGCACTCGCTCTGTCTCCACTTCGCCGCTTTCTTTTCTGTTTATTCCTCGCCCAACGCGCCGCCTTTATTGCGTACACTGCTTTTATTGTCTGCCGCGCTCGTTCCTCGCACCTTCTGCTCTCTGTGTACCAGCTGCGCGCGCGGGCACACACGCCACAGAAAAGGTTTTTGAACATCTTTGCTTTGTTTTCTCTGGTTATTTTTTATTTATTCGTTTGCAGTTAGGCCTGTCTTAGACTTTCCAGTGGCTGAAGCCATCCCTTCCCCATCTGTGAGCAATAGAGCAGGAGAAACACTAACCGTGTGTCTTCATTACGAGCAAATATAATCAGACATTAAAAAGACCCGTGGTGTGTAGTATTATTTTACAATAGCTCGATATGAGCCGGCTGCACATCCAGATGTGAGCAAGTCCTTCGATAGATTGAGTAGTCTGTGTGTCCGTGCATGTCGTAGCAAGTTTGTGTGTGTGTGTGTTTGCATATATGTACCTGTGTATGAACATGTGGATGGGGATTAGGGGTGTAATGCAGGGTTATCCAGAAGGTGGAATTGCTACTTCTTTTTGCAGAGGATGGATGGATGGATGGAAGGATGGATGGATGGGTGGTTGGTTGGATGTGAAGTTTTTTACACGTCTTGTACTCTCACAATCCAAACTTTAAAAAGCAAATCAAACATTGCCATTTGAGATTCCATTTTAAAACTCATCATTATTTAATAGACAAACATATATTTACCGGATGTTTATACTTCAGACTTCCAGTAATTTATTCCAAAAGTGCAGATAACTCTGCTATGACCCAAAAGGAGCAAAAAACAACCCAGCTCAAGATGATCTAAGTGTTCTCCTCATTTCACGCAGCCGGCGATGCGTTTGAGGATGAAGACATTTAATAATTTATTAACAGGGCGCAGTATGTTTTCTTTTTTCCTCCCAGCCACAAGTCTGTGTATGAGCCGGGATAGAAGAACGGCGAAGGAGACATGGCAGAGAGAGGAGGATAATAGTTCCGCGCTTCCCAGGTGAAGCACAAAATATCAAATTTTCTAAACCAGTAATCGGAGGGTATCATCCCCGCCACCTTGCGCCTTCTGTGTCGCCGGATCTGCCTTTGCTCTTTTATTTGTCGGAGCTCTTAACGTTGTTAACTGCACAAATCACTGTTACTGAACATAACGCCACGTATTCAAACATAATGAGGCTTGAGTCATTGCCATCTCACTGTTCAAAGTGGTTTTTATTTAGTGCGGCGAACTGCTTCAAGGTCCCCACTGCTTTTGCTCATCAACAATTGCCAAGTGTTAAATAAAACATGAGACATCAGAGCAATGTGAGCAGAGGAGCCCGTGCTCTTTCCGTTTAGAGCCTGGTGGAGGCAACCCCGAACATGTGCAAAACACACACACCCATATTATGTTTGGCAGGGGGGGGTAAAAGGTCTGGATCTGGAGCTTTTCATAATTGTTTTGGTCTTATCTGGGTTCTAATATGTCTCTCACCACAGGGAGGCCTTCACGCGTTCCACCGTAGACGTCGTGGATTTGTTTAATTACGCCTGTCTGTGAATGTGTGATTCTGCAGCGCGTGGCCCGTTTCAATTTACCAGCCTTCTCCTTTGATGGCATTCTTCTTAAATTTGAGCACATGTAATTCAAATGACTCAAACGCACCAGACGAGGGGATGAAAGTGAGAGAGCGCACGGATATAGGGAAGCGTCTGTGCAGGCGGATGCAGCGCGAGCGCCGACTACAGAGATACACACACCCTTGGCAGTGCTTCTCCAGTCTGTTTGAAGTAGAGTCTCGCGGGAGGCTATAGGGACTGTGGCAGTGTTTCACCCACTCAAACACACAGTGGCTTGATTTTGGGGTGGAAGGAGGGGGTGACAGGGATTGCGGATGGAAAAGAAAGGCAGAGGAGACAGTAGGAGGAATGCCCCTCAAACGCTCTCCGGTTCGTCTCATCCCTATCTCTGGGTCTGGCTCTGTTCTCTCTGCAGACATGCCCTGAATGAGCGCGGTTTGGTGAACAGGTTGTTTACCGCCATGGTTTTTTTCTTTCCTAGCCGCCGTCTTCGTGGCCCTGGTGTGCTCATATCTCCCTCGGTCATTGACTGGGTGAGATTGAAACTGTGCACCAGGGATACAGCGAGAATATTACCCAGCTGGCAACAGAAACGAGGTTCGGTAAGGCTTTTATATTTCTTGCCGTATCAATTAGAGTCACCTAATAAAAGAAGATGACTTCCGGGCTCTACCCCCCCTAGAAAAAAAAAAAAGCCCCCCCCCCACTCGCTGACAAAATCTGTACCTCGAGAATACAAATGAAAGCATGTTTGAATTCAAATCAAATTAAACATTTCCTGTCTTTAGTCGTTTTGGTAAGCTCCAATTATCTCGAGCTGTTCAATGCCAGAATAACGACAAAGACAATTTTTAACCGTCTTTAAAACATAAAATTTAAAACCATTTTCTGTAATATGTGGTAGAATCGCCTTGTAAATTGTATGACTTGTGTAAAAATGTTTTGGCAATCCCTCCTCAAGCAATTCAAAACTGCCTGCTGAAATTTTTGGCCCATTCTTTCTGACAGAGTCTGGTTCGTAGGCCGTCTTGCTCGTACACATTTTCAGCTCTGATTACAACATTTCAATGTGATCGAGATCGAGGCTTTGCAACGGCCACACCAAAACGTTGATTTTGTTTTCCTTAAGCCACGTTGTTTCCAATCTCTGGACATCATGCCTATTATCATCATCTACTTGGATGCACAATTTGTGTCCGACCTCTGACTTACAGGATGACGTCTTTAGACATTGCTTTAAATTTTCCACAAAACATTTTTGCCTCATGATGCTATAAATTGATTTTTGTTACTCTTTCGAGTAGTGGCTTCTTGCTTGCTGATTGTGGATACTGTTAATGTACATGCAGGATCTAAGTCCGTAGCTTTGATATTAGAGTCGATTTCGTATCAAACACTTCCACCATCAGTACGAAGGCTGGACATTCCCATTGCGTTTCTTCTTGCCTATTGTTTGAATAGCTGAACATGGCACCTTCAGGCATCTGAAAGTTGTGCCAAACATTTGGAGGCCTACAATTATAATATCTTGCATGATTTTTTTTTTTTTACACAAAAATCTACAAGACGGCATTGTGTTTGAGATTTGCCTCCAGTTCAGTTTAGTCAAATGTTGCTTAGTAACCTCCAAAGCTTTAAAAGTTATGACTTCATCGTCTAGGCTTTCTCAATAAGCTTAAACGAAATCGTGTTCATAGTAATCTTAGTTTGTGTTACCCTCTGAATTCCAGCAAGCCAAATTATGTTAGCTCTAACATATTTTGCCCGATGTATCTGCTGTATCTTAGAGCTATTAGACCAACTGTTGGATTAAGAGCATTGCCGGAGTTTATCGCAGCCCTGCCATACGGTGTTTTTTCTCCACTAGCGGCTCAGCGTTTCACTCAGTAGCAGATGAACACCTCAACTTTTTTAGAGCGAAGCTGTGCCAAGTCAGCATGGAGCCGATTGTTCGGAAAGAAAGCCAGACACGGAAACAGAGGGTTGAATCTGGTCAATTTGCAAAAGTAAAGAACATTATGCTAACTTAAGATCACGTGTCACATGGGTGCGTTGATATGAGCGTCGGCACCGGGCCAGACACACAGTGTGTTACATAACACGACAAGCGACATAGCATTTCCTTACAGATACAGGACGAGAAAGAACAGGGCATCACAATAACCTATGGGTCTTCAGAAACCGTGGAGTTGCTGGATACCGGCGAGAAATGCGATTCTGCCCAGCCGAATGTGACTGAACATGTACAGGTTGGGAGATAATGAACACTGGTTTTATCAGTGCGATGCAACGCCGTGTGATGGGAGAACAAAATGGCCACGCCACTGAAACACAGTGCAGCTGTAGTTTGAGGATAGAATCGCCCACTCTTCACTTCATGTTGGCGTGCCTTGCAAAATCATTCATTAATTTTTGACATTTCCTAACATTATAAAACATAGGAAATACTGGCATTTTATGTGGCAGAGCAACCCTAATTTTTACATAAGTGTTTATGCATAAACAAAGAAAAAGTGTGGCAATCATTTGTTCAGCTGTTTTTTCTGCTACACCTAAATAAGTTCCAGTGCAACCGATTGTCTACAGAAGTCGCATCCAGGTTTATGAGTCCAGGTTTTCTGTGACGGCATCAGATGTTTGTTGGGGAAAATGAATGTCCGCTGTGTGTCTTGAAGGCCAAGAAACACAGCGGACATTTCAGGGGTAAAAAATGTGGAGATGTTTATTCCAGGATTAGACAATAAAGCAAAATCTCAAACTTTCAACATCTCACAGAGCTCTGGTCATTCTACTAGCCAAAAAAACTGACAGTGATACAACTTCAAAGAAACATCAGAAACACAGCCAAGATGTTGATAGTACTTCTGGAGGAGCTGCAGAGATCTCCAGCTCTGGTCGGTCTTTTCAAGAGGCAATAAAGAATTATTTTTAAAATTAAGATTGGGTGAAATAATTCAGTCTGAAAGGGCAAAGTTGGTGAAAACATGCAAGTTGTGATTGTTTGGAGAGATAATCACGACAAAAGGAGGTTTGACTGAAAGGCGTAAGATTTCTGGAACCTTACAGTTGTGTGAACGGCGGTATTGTTCTGTTATATCAAATCCTCCGAAAATGTGTCAAAGTTTGCGGTTCACATGTACAAACATTTTGCTTTTTTAGGCCTATTTTAGATCCTGCGGTCTCAACTTTAACTAAATATACCCGGCAAATAAAGACTTAAGTGCAGAATAAATGAAATGGGAAGTCGAAAAGTGGGACAAGATTGATGGCTAACTGAAAACTCTCAGGTGGGTTTGTTCTTCAAGTGGGCCTTAAAAAGCTGCTCTTATTCAAGGTTTTCCATCGCCAGCCAGCAAACACGTTGTCTTAGATCAGTAGATCCATGCAGACATGAGTAAAAACAGTACAAACACACAAAACAATCCCATTTTAAGAAACTGCTGCGATGCTGGCAATTTGCAGATCCACTATTTCATTGCTTGTTGTCCTGTTTTGTGTTTTTTTTTAGTTGTTTGTCTCACAATCTCCCTGCACCCTGTAATTATTTGGAGCGTGTTCTTTACCCGCTCAGGTACAAGGAAAACACACTTCGTCCCACCACACCACGTATTTATTTCTCCGTCCTCCCTCTTTTCTTACTCATTCCTTCAGACCTCTCTGCGGTGTTCCCTGGTGCAGCAACCAACCAAAACGGCTAATGGAGAAGGAATGTACCTACGCTCAGCCACAGATGGAGAGACAGAGACAGAGCAGGGAGAGGATGAGGGAAGCAGAGACTCACGGGCAAAAAGAAAAAAAAAAAAAAAAAAAAGGAGAAGGAGAGAAGAGGCAGAGACATGTAAAAGCAGAAAGATAAAAGCAGAAAGGCGAAAACTAAAAAGCTCTCAGCCATGTTGCCAAAGTAACGCCATGTTCGATGCGTTTCCACGGCTTCCACACCAGGTGGTAAAGAACAAGATTTTGTGTGTTACTTTTTACTGAATATTCACCTTTTTTTTTTTTTATGCATGTGTGTGGATATGTAGAGCTGCTGAATGATTCATGGCTCATGTCAAGGATGGATTTGGGAATTTCCCACAGTGAAATGAGGCAGACATTCAAGGATGTATTTTTTTGAGCATGC
Organism: Girardinus metallicus; assembly: GCA_903067095.1. NCBI lineage: Eukaryota > Metazoa > Chordata > Actinopteri > Cyprinodontiformes > Poeciliidae > Girardinus > Girardinus metallicus. Next base: position 16,781 of record CAEGAE010099005.1, read on the forward strand.
CTCTATATTTTATTTTACAAATGTACATATATATAAATAAAAGGGACATCTATTTGACGCACAGCAGCCCGCCAAACCTGTTTTTAAAGGTCTGATGTGGAGGATTTCTTGCTACGATGATAAATATTTTTGCATAATTGTGATGACCGGTGATGTTTTAATGTGCATCGCAGTCAAATTGAGACTAGCACTGTTTTCTGTTTTTGACAAAAAAAAACAAAATTCAGCTGAAAGCCGGCCGAATGTCAGTGCAGATACCGCGAACAGAGCCTTAAACCTTTGACATTTTTTTCATTTTACAGCTGCAAACTTTAAAGTCTTTCCATGCCGATTTCATGTGATACAGCAACAGAAATTGCACATTTGCTAGGGCAAACAAAATAAGGTACAAGGTAATGGAACGAGGAATTTGGAGAGTAAAATATGCATTTGTATTCAACTCTGTAATAGCCACTTGAACTTGGCCATTCTAACACGTATACATACTTTGATAGAGAGTATCCCGTTCTATCCCCATGTTATGATAGTGCCACCACCATGCTTCACTAAGAAGAGCGTGTGTTCATATATTACCTCCAGGCACAGAGTGTGTTGATTGTTAGCCAAAAAGTCTTAGTCGAAAATGTTTTTTTGTTTCTTTTTTGTCTTCAAGAGACATTAATTCTTAATATTACCTTCACAGAGTAACTGTATATGCACTGAGATGAAAGTATACACAAGTGGATTCATTTGTGAGCCAAATAATCCACCAGTAAAATCTGATTTTATTTTAAGTTATCAGACTGAAGGAGGCTGAACACAACATTGTTCCGATTTTTATCGTTAACTTTGAAATGGTTTGTCTAACACTTCACTATTTTTGCGCAACTTTGCGTTGTTCTATAACAAACAATGCAATAAAGTTTGTAGCTGCAGCGTGATAAAATGTAAAAAAAAAAATTAAAATTGATGAGAGAACATGAATACACTTTACAAGGATCTGTGTGTCATTGAAAGGGATTAGTTTGTATGCACTGAGGATGTAACCAATAAACCCTCCGTGGGTAACCTCATAAAAATTATTTATAAAGTTTTACCGAGTCCATTTCTCAGCTGAGTGTGTCAGGTCTTTGGCCCACACACATGCACACACTCGAATATCCCTCTAATAGCACGGCGGGCGCAAACTTTGCAATTGTTGGTGCATTCGACTGATAAATGTGATGAGATTGTCAAACATGTTTGCTGACCTTACGAGTCTTGTGCTGGTGGTGTCTGAGGATAGGAGGCCACTGTACGAGCTTCTGTTTTGATCTGCTTCCATTTATGCGCGGTTTTACAGGCACACAGTGGTTTTATTGTTTCATCCTGTTTCCTGTCAGGTCCAAAAAATATGGCCAGATTTAATTTATACTAATGAATGGACCTGAGATGATAGTTATTTTATTAGAAAGTTAAATCCTAAGTGCGTCTTAAAAGTTTCACTTTGATTTATGTTTTTCTTGCTTCTTTTTTTTTTTTTTTTTTTTTTTTTTTTTTCCCTGGACCTTCTTCCTTCTGTCCTTGATTTTGTTTCCATCACTGCTATGCCCTTCACCTCCATCCTCTCACTCTCCCTCCAGTTCTGGAGGCTACTTTTTTTTTTTTCATCTCCACTTAGCTTTTAGTGCTCTTCCATGCCCCCCTCCGGGGGGAATCCACCTCTTTCCAGACACTGCCTTATTTTAGCAACACAAGCTGGTCCTTGGAGAGCACTGCCAGTGCTGTCTGCCCCTATGTGTGTGTGTGGGTGTGTGGGGGTGCGTGTGTGTGCGTGGACTTGCATATATGTGCACAATTTCTGATGTATCAAGACTGACAGGTCAAGCGGTTTTGTCGGTGAGTTTCTTTCTTTCTTTTCCCTTCTTTTTTGCCGTTATGAGCGAAGCGACAGGTGAATTATTAATGAGAGAGGGAATTTTTGCTCTACTTCGGATCTCCCAATGCTGCAAGAAACGTCTCTGAAGGAAGGCAAGCATGAAGCAGCAAGCATACACACTTTGTCTTTCCCAAAATTTCCGCAGCCATGAAGGAATTGGTGTGTTTTGGGACTTGCAAATCTTCATGGACACAGATTCTTTTTTTTTTTTGTCATTCAAATATCTTTATTTTCTCTCTCTTTCCTCACAAAAAAAAAAAAACATCAGCCCTGACGTATTCGTTCTCTCTTACCCCAAGTCGAGTCCCCTGGATTCTCCAGGTACAGCTGCGTTCTGTCAGCTGTGCAGTGTTGCAACAAAAATGAGCGGGAAAGACGGCGCGTCATCAGAAGCGTCACTGCGGGGCAAAATGCCTTATTATGTCAGATTTGCAAATTCCCCCACAGCCTCATTGAAGGGAAAAAAAGTGACCTACATAGCTACAAACCAGAAAGAAAAAAAGAAAAAAACACAAATGGTCCCATTCTCTTCTCCTCCACTCTCTCAATCTCTCCATCTCTGCCATTCCCTCTAAAGCCGTCCCCTTTCTCTCTGTCACCCCTCGTTTATCTCCATCCTCTCCCAGCAGAGGCTTGGCGCGTTATCGGCCCTCATTCAAATGAAAGGAAGCCGGTGCGTTTTCCGGTTTTCGCTCAAAAAATGTTGCACATCCCAGCACGGGTGCGTTTTTTTTTTTTTTCCTTCCCTCAGATTCCCATGCTAAAATGGTATAGTCGACATTGGTGGGGGTGGCTAGGTGATCCAACCAACCTGCTACTAGGTAAACACCATCTGTTCACACAAAATCCAACCCCCTTCCGACGTTGTGACGGGAATAGAGCGATCCGATTGCACCTCTTCTCGCACACCTCGGCGGTGCCAGTTTTACGAGGTGCGTGCTGTTTGTGTCTCAGCTAGTGATAATAGGTAGCAGCAAAGTTGATGTTCTTTTACATGTTCCAAGGGAAAAAATGTGCATTTCATGCCAACCCAAAGCTCTTCTCCTTCTTTCACTGTGGCCAATAGTGATTTGTCTGACCTGCCAAGACATATCATATGATTCCGACTTCACTTTAGGAACGATAAGTAGCGGCGTTAAAGATGTTTCTTTTTACGTTTGGAATGACTGCATAATCTGCAAAGGATAAACTCAGTATAGTCAGCATTTTTCAGTGCTGAAAGTCTTGCTCTCTCTCGCCACTACTCAGCTTACGTTGTGAAAAACGTGTTTCGATTCATTTTATTTCGCTTGTTTGTTGCAGTTTGTCGCACAAATTCAGCTCAATTTACTCAGGAATGATTACATTTTCTTTTGGCTGTTCCTCAAAATCATTATGTTTCTGAAAACATGAACCAAATAAGGGAGAATGGATCCAGCTCTGCTCAGTCTTGGTGTTTCTTGTATGTTTGGCCAAATGCACCATCAACATTTCCTGCCCGTCTCTTTCTCTGTCTCCCACTCTCGCCTCCTCTCTCTCAGCCTGCAGTAAAATTGAGTCAAATCAATCAATTCAGGTTTCTTGGGCAGACCAGTGGTGTGGTAAGAAATTGACCTTTCATTTAAATGTGTGTGTGTGTGTGGGTTGGTGGTTGGGTTGGGCGGGGGGAGTGTTTGTAGACAAAAACAGAGGGGAGCAGTTAGAGCTACGCTACGCTTTGCCTCAGAGCCAATTGAACCACCCATTGTGGTGTTGCCCCCAACTATCTACTGATGATCAAAAACACAGAGACACACACACACACACGCACACCCTCCGTCAGCAATAGCAGATATGACAAGTGCACGGTCTGTGCACAGCATTAAAGACGGGCCGTGTCTATTTTTAGCGTTTATGCTAAGCAGCTTGATGTTGCGGGTTTTTTCCCCCGTTTTTGCCTGGCTGGGTATTGACTGAGTGAGTTAGCCCGGGTTAAGTGGCTGTGCTTAGGGGCACACCAGTGCTGCTGCGAACGCCGGCTGCTCCCGTACAGCCTTGGAATGAGCCCTGCGAAACTAGATAAAGGGCTCATGACAACACACACACACACAAAATACACACTCTGACTGAAGGGCGGTGAGCACCGAAACGATTGTGAATGGACAGTGTGGGGAGGGAGACGTTTGATTTTATGTCATCCCTTTTTTTGTTTTTGCTGGGTTGTCAATTTCTCTTTATCTTCCTTCCTCTCCTTTATTTTCTTCCACACGTCCTTACAGTTCAGGAAAAAAAATAGTTGCCCCCTGAAAATTCCTTTTTTTATATATATTATTAATTTTTTGCTTCTTCATCCAACCTAAGTATTTCAAAACATCAGACAATTTTAGCATCAAACAAAAATGACCTTGTGAACACAAAAAACGTCAGTTTTAACTTCTCAGTCCATTTATTATGTGAAAACATTGATTGATTCCCCCAATATTATCAATTGACTGTGATCAAAATATATATATATATATATATATATATATATATATATATATAAATATATTTGTTGAAACTGTCACTATGTCTTGAGATAATTTGAGAAAAAAAAATAAAACTCTTCTGTTTTCTTTCAGTGCCTAACTAGAAACAGTGAATCAGAACCAGGAGAGTTTTATCGCTGTCAATCATGCTCATATGTGTGCTGCTTCTCCTCATCAGCAGATCTTGTTGTGAATGCTAAAGCTAGTTAGTGATACACCATAAAGTGGAAGATTTTAATCATCACTTGTTTATATAGTCAAGAAAATCTGCTTAAGAGTATAAGCCACCACATAAATTATTAGTATTCCAAGGTATTATACATGTGTTTTTTTAGACTGAAATTGACCGAAATACCATGATAAATCAAAAAGGGGGAAAAAAGGAACCAAAATGCAGACAGCGTTTCACCACGAGGCCTAAAGTGAGGAGCCCCGCCCCCCTCGCTCCTCGGGAAGAACATGGCGGTCGTTCCTTCATTGACTGACACTGTTCAGTTAGAGTACCCAGAAATTGTACTCAAGTAAGAGTAGCGATACTTCATAATGAAGTTACTACAAAGCAGTAAAAGTACATTTTTTGCAAAAATTTACTCAAGAAAATGTAACTAGGTACTACTGTGAGGTTTCACACATGTAGTATTTTAAATAGTACAAATACTTTAATTATAACTCTTTTTTTTAGCTTTAAAGTACATACTAAAAACAAACAATAGTATCTTTACAGAAAACATGTAAAAACATTAGTATTTACTGTTTGTTTTTATGTTTTTAACTTTAAAAGCATTTAAAATCATTTTAAAGTTACAATAATTTAGACGATTGAATAAATAGAAACTTTGAGGACAGACAAAAATTTAGATCTAGAGGGTTCTAGAGGCTCCAGGTTTGGCAAAATTGGATGAATCCCATGGACCTCTGGGCTGCATCGTCTGAGTGGAAGCACTAATTGGTTCTGACCGCTGTGGACCCTCCGCCCGCATGGACGGGATTAGCACGTTACGGGCGCCACGGTTTCTCACTGAGGCCTGATAAGACTCATGGAAAAACCTCTTTGTAGGTGGTGTTCACATGAGGCCCAGCAGAGGATGCAGCATTAGATGGTGGCAAATGGAAATAGAAATTATTTTCTGTCTTAAATCGTCCAAAGTTTTCTGATGTCCCCGCAGATTCGAGTCGGAGAATTTGTCAGCAAGCAGTAAAACTTGTTGTAGTCCACAGCCTGTTCCTTTGCTGTAGTGTTACTGTACACTGTAAAACAGTTGAGCCACTTTTAGTTGTGTCTACTGGTTGAGTTTTAGATTTTCAACCTAAATATGTGAATTTGGGAAAGAGAAACTTACAGCAGTGAGTTGTGTTAACGTTTTATTAGTTTTGTTAAACCTCCAAGAGTTGAATGAACTGGAGGTTTTTAGGTTAGCACTTAAAAAACTGAAAGAAGAAAAAGGAGTGGGAATTATTTCCCAGAATGCTTAGCAGCATGCTTTTATATCCTTTAATGGAAGAGCGTTACATTGATGCGACTCTTGTGTTTTATTTTAAATAAATGTTTATTTTAATGTTTGAGGATAACATCCTGTTCACACTAAATGTTTCTGAACTGAATTTAATAAAATTCATTATCAGATCAGAAATTTTGTTCATGCACTTTGAGACAAGAATTTAATTTATTTTAGCACAAAATAAGTACTTATTTTAACCTGATATTATGAGTAAAATAATAGAGAAATGTGGCTCTTTAATTAGGTGAAGCCATCTTTTTTTCTTTCATATTGTGAAATAAATATTTGGTTTAAATTGCAGCATTAAGTTAAAACTCACAATTCAAGTTTGATGAACTTTAAATAAATTGTTTAGACAACTTGTCTCTTGTTGTTAAATCAACTTCATGAACTTTAATTTCTGAGTTAAAACCAAAAGAATTTTCTTGTTGACTTTCTACCTTGAAAGTTACATTTTCAGGGCAGCAGCTGGACTTTCACTTTCAAGTTAAATCAGGCAAAATATGTCATGTACAATAAATTTAAGATAAATCTGAATGTGATTTTATTTCATTTTATTAGTATTATTATTTTTTGCCTAAAACATCTTATTTACTTTTATTTAGCTTCTTTCTGCCTCTGTAATTTTTGGAAAAACTGCCTTTAGGCCATTATTTCAGGAAGATGACGATATGGAAAAGTTCAGGAAAGCTTGCATTACTTTTTCACAAAAGAACAATCTTCATCAGAACCTTCAGAGACGTTTCTGACAAATCCATGCCTGATTTGAGAATGGTGATTGTTCGTCTCCGCTCATGTATTTATAACTTCTTGTTGTTTCATCTGCCTCTTGGTCCGCTGCTGTTTCTTTGTGTTTCCTTCAGAGTGTGCCAGCAAACCAGAGGAGGCGACCTGCAGCACAATGCTCCAACTCAACGGTCCCTCCCGTCTTATCGTGCCCTGCAGCTTGCCCGGATTGGCTGATATAGATTGAGCGGAGAGACGCCGGTTCCTCCTTTGGGTCTGCACATTGTTTGGTCTTGGCCTTTATTTATTTCGATGTAAATCAGTTTGCGAAAGTGTTACGTCCTGTCCTTGTGCAGTGGGCGGCGGACCGGGCTGGTACAGACTGGTCGTTTGCTGGAGGAAGTCCACACCATTGAGATTGGAGTTTCTGAAGATTGTTTTCCAGGCTGTTATTGATATGAGAGGATGACATCATGTAGCCTCACCCGTAAGGTTGGGTTTGTGAGAAACAAGTCCCACACCCAACTCTTATTCATTATTTAACACCGGGGACACAGAAACTATGTTCATGTTTCATCTAATGAGAGATTTTGATTTGAGGGGTCAGTGAAATGTCACAGAGGAGATTTAAATTTGCTAAATCACAGCAGCTTGTTAACTAATTTCATCAAGAAGACCAGCGTTTTAAGTTTTAAGATCCCTCAAATGTTAAAAAAAAAGACACTTAACCCAACATTTCATACCACTGAGCACGTTGTTTTCCTTATAGACGGATTCATCTGGCTGGTATTTCGGGCTCTGCATTGTTTGTCCTCTTTAGACGTTTCTTGGTAAAATTTAATAAGTACATTTCTGCGAAAAGCTATTTTTAACCCCTGGAGTTTCACGAGGCTCGATACTTGGCCCATTATTATCCTCGTTTTGATGCTTTCACTAACATTTTCACATTTAAGCTTTTATATTCGTATCACATTCAGTTGCACATCTGTCTTAAATCGTACCAGCTCCGTAGAAGATTCTTAATTCAATTATTTTAATGTCCAGTAAAACAGCCATTGGAAGAACCGATGACCTTTCACCTTTAACTTGTAAAAACACCTCATGATTTTGCTTTTTTTTCACTAAACTCAAAGAAAAATAAAATTTTCTGGCTCTAGATTGGGCCAGTGTTCCTCCTGTTTAGACGTTTCTTAGTCAGATTTAATAAGTACTTTTCTGTGAAAGCTGGAGTTCCACAAGGCTCAGTACTTTACCCCATTATTATTTTTGTTTTGTATTCTTTAACTAACAGATGCTTTCAGTCTTTTAATAATATCTTTAAACATTTTTTATTCAAATTACATTCAGTGATATACGCAGTTTGGCAAAAGTTGGAAGATTTTTAGATTGATACTAAAATTCTTTTAATTTGCAACAAAACAGAAATGATTGGAAGAACTTAACCTTTCACCTTCAACTTCTCATGTAAAATACTCAGGCCCATTTTTAAATATTGAACTGTGTTATAAAATATCTCATTGTTTGTGCTTTCTTTTTTAGTTTTTATTATGTTTTTTTTATTTAACATGTTGTTTGTACATGATGTGACTCCTGTCTGGAGACAAAACCTCTCCTTAGGGACATTCAGGTTTTACTTTAGCTTCGCTTGCACATACCAGTAACACCAGAAGTACTGTCATCTATGAATAGTACAAAGGCCGTCTGGGACTGTTTGTCATTGTTGTGCTTGTTTCATTTGACCTGTAAACACACTTATGCTTTGGGAATACACTGAAGCACAATGGTGACATGCAGCAGCTCTCAACTGTTTGGTTGTTTGCTAGCTGTCATTTCTACAGGTAAACAAGTGCACTGTAAACACACATTTAACAAGTTTTCTTTTCTTTTTTTTGTAAACAAGATATGTTGTTTTCAGATTAAGTGACATGCTTTGATTAAATGCCCCTTTCTCAAGCATTATTACAGATATTTGCAGACAATTTCAGTAAGACATATGAAAAAACCTAACAGCAATTTGCCCTGTTTTATAACTACGAATATCTATTTTTAGACTAAATCAGCACATAATAAACCCAACTGTGGTTAAAAATTACTTAACTGTCCATTTTTTTTATACACATAAATTCCCATTCCTAGAAAACAAATTGTTATTTTAATCTCAGAATTTTGAGAAAAGAAGACAGAATAAAAAAAGTCAGATTTTTTTTTTTCAGTGGCCCTAATTATCTTCCATATTCGGATGGATATTATTAGCTATGCTAATAAAGACAGCATGCTGCACATATAAGGTCTTATTAAAATATAATCAGATCTTCACACGATTTGAAAATATTTTTAATCTAACCACAAAGTTACAAAAACACAAAAGTGATACCAATATTTACTGAAAAAGAAAACAAACAAGGCAGAGAAGGAAAAGCTGTGTCATAACAGCCAGGACCAAAGTACTTGTTACAAAGTACTTGTTACTTGTGTATTGTTGCTTGTTAGAAACAAGCAACAATACACACACACCTAAGAGTATTTTGAATAGGCTAATTAAAGAAGCTGCTGTGTTGGGGTTTTTTTTTTAACTGTGGGAGGAAACTGGAGTACCAGGAGAAAACCAGTGGAAGCACAGGGAGAACATACAGACCGTAAGCAGAAAGACTCCTGGCTGGGATTCGAACTCACGACCTTCTCATTGCAAGGCAGCAGTGCTTCCACACAGACATTTTATGTACAAAGACAAAGTACATTTAGTGCAAATTGAATTATGTCGCTGCACAAAAAAACAGGGATTTTTCAATTAATGAAGAAAACTTTTGGATGTGGAGTTTTACCCACAAATAAAAGATAAAGGTGCTGTTGGAGAATGTTTTTATTTAGAAATGCTGCTATCAGGCAAACAGTTCTAAATTAAACATGACTGATCCACCAAACTGCTACAAGCTGGATTAAATTATTCGGAATTATTCCGCTTAATTCACAACTTCTTGTTTTCCTCTTCTTAATAACCTCTAAAACTGATTAAATACTGTCTCGCTTTCCACAATATCAACAACAATCCAAGGACAATCTAATTGACTCGATTTAATTAGATTACTCGAATCAGAGCTCGTTTGTCCTTCCCCGTATTCCGTAGGCATTCCTTCACTGTCAGTGTGCAGAGACGGCTTCGGTAAACCCCCAAATCCTGCTCCAGCTGTACATTATGGAGGAGATTAATAACGTCGAAGTCGTTCCGTGCACAGAGTCCGAATACCTGAAGCCGTTCCGGGTGCTCTACAATCAGGTGAGTTATCTGCTGTCTCTTTGGAGGATGGAGGATGCTGGAGGCTAGCCCAACCCCCCATTCATTTAGCGGCTACAGCAAAGCTAAGACGAGGAAGGCTAAATAAAAACCGACCGTAAGCATCTCTGCTGATTCTCATTCAGTTAAATTAAAAGGCAGGGGGAATCCCACCTCTTTCGTTGCACTCGCGTTGATTCAGTTGCCACCTTTTGTTTGTTTGATTTAAACTGGCGACTGTTAAGCTAACAGGCTAATTGCTAGCAGTAGCCCACAGAGGGCTGTTTAATTTCCAGGCATCACGCTAACAGCTTTACATTAGTTGGTTGAATTCAGTGTTTTTGCAGTTTAACGCGACAGCAGATGCTGTTTTTAATGTTTTAAATGTGGATTCTGACGCAGGTGAGACTTGTTGATCTCAGGTGTCAAACTAACTCAGTCTTGTTTTTGAAAGTTCAAATATTTTCCTCGTTTTTTCACTTGATTGTCGTGTATTTTGAGCGCCTGCCTTTTGATTTTATCCTCTTTATGTATAATAAAGCTCCAGTGAAGTCTGTTGTGTTAGTTTAATGCCACTGGATTACAGTAGAGTTCAGTATAATAATGAATGCTCTCACTGAAAGAAAGCCAAGTTCAAGTCTGTGTGTCCGTATGGTCTGAAACAAAGCGAGAAATACACAAACACAGGCTGCTGTCCAGGATAAATCTATTTTTAAGTCACAAATCAAGTTAGCTAATTTTCTGCTTTTGAGCTCAGGGGTTTTCTTGTTTCTTTATAGTTTAAAAATCTTGGTATTGAGTTGTGGACAAGAATATCAAAGTTTATTAGGGTTTTAAAGGGCTAAGTTTTCAAATTTCAAAATAAATAAAGCATAGAAAAACAGAGTTTTGGTCATTCCCTTCCTGTTGCTGCTTACTGCCAGTCAGCTGGCTGAAGGAATGCTAACCTTTTGCTTTGCATGCATGAAGAGATAAATGAAGTAGCACTAAAGTAGTTGGTAATGATGGCTAATCGGACTTGCTGAGCTCCGCTTGTACTACCATCATAACTGCATAAAGTCTAACCTGTGGCTTTTAGAAATGTTCATGTGGAACATGCACCCAAAGTGAAACAGAATTGTCCTTGCATTTGCTTATGCCACCACCAGGCTAAGCAATGTTTGTTCATTTTCTGTAGGGTTTTTTTAATATACCAGGATCAGAGACGGCTAAGATCAGTTTAAGAGTCTCTTTGGTGGAATGGTTGGTTTCACAATGGCATTTCTTAAGACTTTGTAGTTGTCATCTAGGTATTGTTAGTAATGTTTCCCGTTAACACATAACTACCTGGTGATGTTTTCAAATTTCCTGCCAACTTTAAAAAAGTTTTAACTCAAAAACACGGCAGGCTGCTGGATGACTGAAAGTTCATTAGCTTGGATCTAAAGGTCTCTGGCAGAACTTTACCTTTTTCCAATATTCATGGAAAAGTAACAGGAGTACAGGAGTTTAAGCTGGCAACCTTCAGCAGGGATGATCTTTGTGTCATTGATGCACAAAGTGAAGGGTTTTTGAGGAGATATTTTGTTTGATTAGCTAGCTTAGCCTGATTGAGTCTCTCCTGTTAAAACAGAGGATATATGGGTTGAATATGATGAGAAGACAGCAGTTGGATAACAGAGAGAAATGATGTTGGGCTTTTTTGTTCTCACCAACGTTTCATGTTCATTGTGTTCCCATTAGAGCTCAGATAGAGCTATTCAGAGACAAACGCTTTTCTGTCTCCTCCACAATCTTTTTATGCTCGTCGCCTGTACATCTGCAGCTGAGCCACTGGTCACCGACCAAACCTGCTCCCGCTTCCACGCAAACTGTGGAAGTGGGTAATGCTTTGTGCAAGAGGCTCTCTGATTCATTGATGTCTAGAGGTGTTTTGTCTCATCTCCCTCTACAAAGCAGGTGATTGTCCCTCGTTGACTCCGGAAAACCCCTCTTATCCGTCTTACTCGGCACTGTCGCAGAATCACAAGTTGCTACTTAGAGCTGCATAATTGCCCCCAGTTTATTCATCATAATGATTCATCTGGAAATGTTTATCTATGTACAGGTTTTGCACAGAACCAAATTGGTATAGTGTGTTTCAGAAACCGTGATAAATTTTTAACTAACGTGATATATTCATACAAAAGTAGATGTTTATGTGAGACAGATTTAGTAATAAATCTATTCTGTGATAAATACGACAGTGTATTAGGGCCATTGTGGATTTAAAAATCAGTAAGTTTTCACCAAAAAACTTAGAAGTTTTCTAAATAAAACAAGGACATTTCTAAGATTGAGAAGTAAAAATAATTGCTAGAAAAAAAACTTTGGAGATTAATCTCAGAAATTTTTAAACATTTGTTGAAAATTTGCTAGAAAGAAAATCTGAAATTTTCATACTAATCCCAGAAATTGTCTAGAAAAAAACAAGGACATTTCTGAGCTTGAAAAGTAAGAAAATTGTTATAAAAAAACTCAAAAATGTTGAGACTAACCTCAATATTCTGGAAAAACTTGGAATTTTCTGAGTTTAAAAAGTTGTAATTTTGCAAAACAAAAAATTTTGAAATTTTTACATTAATCTAAGAAGTTTTCTAGAAAAACAAGGAAATATCTGATCTTGAGAAGTTAAAAAATGCTAGAAAAAACTGAAATTAATCAGAAATTTCTGAAAAAAAAACTTGAAAATTTCTGAGTTTGAATTGTCAAAGTTTTGACATTTCAAACTCAGAAATGTTCTATTTATTCTAGAGAAATCTAAAAAATTTCTAAGTTTTTTTTTTTTCTTTTTTCTTTCAAATTTTTAATTTTTAAAACTCAGAAACGACCTTGTTTGTTCTAGAATATCTCTGAGATTTTTTGGCGGAAACTTGCTCCTCTTTTTGTTTTTGTTTTTTTAAATATACCTACGACAGCACATTATGAGACTGAAGCTAAAATATGAGAAATTTAAAGTGCTGTTGTATTCTAGGTTTTTCTCTGCCACAGCTGCCATCGCTGTCACACACGAGGTGTGCGTGAGTGAGTTTAAAAGAGACGGTAATTAAACTTTAAGTACCTAAAAGATCAAGCCTGTACATCCCTCCCTGTAGTCGCCGTTCTCACAGGTGCCTGCTACTTCAGAGGCCACATTATTTCCATGTAGCCTGCCTCCTCTTCCCTTCTTCTCCCCGCGGGCTAATCTCTGTCGTAATCCATGTCGGCCGCGGCTCTCGGTCTCCCCTGGGCTGTTCACGCCCCTCCTTTCTCAGCAAGTGGCCCAAGTAATGAGGGAAACCCCACCATCTGTGTGTTCTGCAAACCAGAGAAAGAAGAGAGGAAATGGGTTAGTTTCTCTTCACACACTGCGTGGGAATACACATGTAGTCACATTTAAACTCACTGGTATGTTTATTCTGAACAAACCGAATATATCTAATTGATATTATTTGGATTGGTTAGACATTTCCACAGTTCTGTAGACTTCACGTCTTTAAATCTCACCATGCTGAGAAGCAAAACTCCCATCTTTGTTCTGTGCATCAATGTTTGACACAAACGGCTAATTTAACTAAAACTGAAAAAATTATGATTATTCGAGTAACCAGAATGTTCTACTGACTTTATTTTGACGATTAATTGGATTAAAAAATGGACACATTCTGCAGATTTTTAATTTAACCATTTAAACCTTTTTATACAATATTAGAAATGCAAATAAGTAATTCAATTCCTTTTTAAAATTCCTTTAATGGAAACATACTGCTAACATCGACATGCGAAAAGCTATTTCTGCTTAAATTAACAACAATACAGTGTAGGACTGATACGTTGGTTATTTTTTTTGATTAATTGCTTAATAATTGGCTTGCAAAAGGTGCTAGTAGAATATTTTATATTTTATTATTTTACATAATTTGAACCAAGTGAAGCTAAAACTACTTGATAACTTCTGGTTAGAACCTAATTACAGATAAACGTTTATTTTTTTTTTATCTTAAATGCAAAATTTATATATATGTGTTTTAGGGCTGAAACGATTCCTCGAATGATTCGAGCACCTTGATTATTAAATTTCCTCGAGGAAAATTTACCTGCCTCGAAACTTCGTTAATTTATGTTTTTTTTTTTTTTTTAGCGCACCGTGTTCCGGCCGGAACATTACTTGCGTTGCACAGAGCTCTCACTTCCGCCTCTTGAGTTGTTGACGAAAGCTAAGTTTTAGCGGCATAACGTCCCATCTTTAAGTTCGGCCAGGGGGGATTTTGTTGATTTATGATAATGCCCGGGTTTTTATCGTTTTGGGGGACCAATAAGCATCTTTAAAATGACCGACGCGATGCCTGGAGTTACGGCAACTGAACATTGGGAAGAGGCTGCGGGAGGATTTATACAGGTGAGCGGATAGACTGAACACGGCGGGCGGCTGAGTAGTTGATGGTCCGTAAGTGGAGCTTTACGGACGAACCGCACAATAAATTTCAGATCCGGTCTGAGCAAACGGGTGGCGGAGCGCATCGTACATGCGGATGCGGCACCTTGTCACGAGATATTTACGTGACAAGGTGCCGTAAATATCTCGTATTGCTCCCGTATGAGGGGCCGTTTAGGACGAAAACTATGTTTTGTCTCTCACACACTACTAAAAACTAATACACGCACACAAAATATTTAAATTGCACATATATACTATTAAAATGTCACACACATATGCAATTTTTCTCTCACACGCATACACAAAATACAAAGATTGCGCATACTCACTACTAAAATATCACACACGCATACAATTCTTTAAGATCGCACATATAAACTAATAAAATATAGACTCACTGTATGTGTGAGTTGTCACGGAAGAGGCGGGGCATAATTTGGAGATCAGGTCGCGCATGCGTTGACACCACAGTGACGTCAGCTTCAAGTTGGATGGTGGTGCTCCACGGTGTAAGCGGCGTTTAGCTCAAGGTAAATCCGATTTATGAACGCTAATTTCGGCCAACCGTTCTCTCTCGCTCCCTCCTCAAGCGCTCGGAGGTTCACTTAGGCATCTACTCCAGAGTTAAAGCCGGCTCTAACTCCGGCGTTAGCTCCGCTTCGTCTGGCGTTAGCTCCGCTTCGTCTGGCGTTAGCTCCGCTTCGTTTGGCGTTAGCTCCGCTTCGTTTGGCGTTAGCTCCGCTTCGTCTGGCGTTAGCTCCGCTTCGTCCGGCGTTAGCTCCTCTTACTCCGGCGTTAGCTCCGCTTCGTCCTGCGTTAGCTCCGGTTCCTCCTCAAGCGCTCGGAGGTTCACTTATGGCTCGGGCGCCGGGGTAAGGCCTTAGAGCCGGAGTAAGCGGCGTTTAGCTCAAGGTTGAACCGATTTATGAGCTCTAATTTCGGCCAGCCGTTCTCTACCGCTCCCTCCTCAAGCGCTCGGAGGTTCTCCTAGGGCTTATTCCGGTTCTAAGGCCTCTACTCCGGCTCTTAAGCCCGTCCTAAGGCCGGCTAACTCGGGCTATAACGCCGGTTCTAAGGCCGCTTACTCCAGCTCTAACGCTGGAGTAAGCCCTAAGTGAATCGCCGAGCGCTTGAGGAAGGAGCGGTAGAGAACGGCTGGCCGAAATTAGCGTTCAAAAATCGGATTAACCTTGAGCTAAACGCCGCTAACACCGTGTAGCTCCAATATCCAACTTGAAGCTGACGTCACTGTGGTATCAACGCATGCGCGATCTGATCTCCAAATTATGCCCCGCCTCTTCTGTGACAACTCTTACAGATAGACCTTTTTCACGCTGCTGCGTTTTAAAGCGGATGTGGGGTTTGACAACTTCCGGAGGCTATAGCGTTAGCATTAAAAGGCTAGGAAAATGGCTC
>CAEGAE010099006.1:0-43464 GCA_903067095.1 Girardinus metallicus
GTACCCCGCCTCTCACCCGGAACGTAGCTGGAGATGGGCACCAGCAACCCTCCCGACCCCATTAAGGGACAAGGGTGTAATGAAAATGGATGGATGGATGGATATACCTGATATGTTGCTGAGTGACTAGGATGCTGAAGCACAGGGAGATCAGTGGGGACAAAATGGTGATAAAAAACACAGAGGAGGGAGAAAAATCTGGGTAATCAAAGCAGAATACAAAACAAATATTTTGCAGAGTCAGGATTTGCTAAAATCATCCATCTCTAGTATAACCCAGTTCTTATATCTGACATGACCTCAGTTTGAGTGTTAGGATTGCACTTGTGTCATTACAGTTTCATATCATGCTCAGTTTGCTTTTGGTCGCAGTTGAAATGTCCTACATCTGTCCCGTCCCTTTTCTAACCTGCTATTTCATGTAGGCCCTGTCTCAAGACCATGGAAAGCCCCTCTCTAACTCCTCCAAGAGCCTCGCCGCAGTAGTGGCTCGCCTGGAAAGAAATGCTGCCAACTCCTATATGGAAGGTGAAGAGGACTTGGATGAGGACCGGCTGGCCGAGGAGGGAGAGGACGCAGATGACGAAGAGGAAGAAATGGAGGCAGAGCATCGGCAACATCATCATCATCACCATCATCATCATCACCAGCAGCAGCAACATTTGGAGGTGGACACGCATTGTGTGTCGGAGGTTGTGGCGGCAGTCGTTCCGAGGGTTCTGTACGAGGAGCTGGTTCACAGCTACAGGCAGCAGGAGGAGGAGATGAGGAGACTGCAGCAGGAGCTGGAGAGAACCCGCAGGCAGCTGGTGCAGCAGGCCAAGAAGCTGAAGGAATACGGCAGCTTGCTGACAGAAGTCAAAGAACTGAGGGACTTCAACAGGAGGCTGCAGGATGTACTCCTCATGAGACTGGGCAGCGGTGAGAAAACAAGAGCATGCACTCGGACACACAGCCGTCCACAACATGTGGTATTCTGATGATTTGTGTTTTTATCAGAAAAGTTAACACAGCTATTTTTGGAAATCTTTTGTCAAACTCAGACAAATACATTCTTAGTTTGTGTTGAGAAGCTAATTTTGACTTTTAAGACAGATGATGGATGTATGTGCAGTTTGGTTTGTTCTGCAGGAAGGTACTGGCAGTCTGCTACATTGACACCAGGTTTTCAGCTTGATTTGGGGAATTAAAAATACATTTATTCGATAGCACAAAGAGAAGAACATTAACAAGTTATTTATGGAGGACAAGAAGAAAAAGTGTCTGAAAAGAAAATAATGCTACCTGCATTATGTCAGAATAGAAGTTCTTTACATCCCAAAAATGAATGGATTATGGATTCTATTTTGATAAACATTTGCGTACTATTAGTCTAGCAATAAGTTATTTTCTGATTGGATAGAAGATGGACATCTCAGAAAAAATAAGATGATGTACCTGGGGTATCATTGTGGAAGAAATAAGTTATTTTCTACCTAAAAATGCCATGTAAAAAATTATTCATGCCCTTTGCAATAATCACATTAACCATTACATTAACTAAATGCCCTAATTAATGACCAACTTTTTGCAGGTCTCCATTATTATCTTTGACCATTAATCTTTTCCAATGAGCTCCAAGTCTCTAATGTTTCACATTTTCTTTATCGGAATAGTTAATACTTTTTTCTCAGCTATCAGTTTCTTCACCACTTTAGTTTTGTGTTTTGGGTCACCAAGACACAGCTTCTTTGCAAACTAGCTGATGATTATCATGATGGTGATGATGTTGTTGTTGTAGTCTTCCTTTTTATGATGTTTTACTTTGGTCAGATTCCCATTTGCCGAAAAACACTCAACGTTTTGTGTTCCCACCACCAAGCTTGACCAAGCTTGTTTCTTGGGGTTGATTGCTTCTCCTTTGTCAAGGCTACATTATTGTGCACAGACAATAATATGTTTGCTTCATCTGACTATAAAAAAAAAAGGCTCAGCAGAGTTTTGTGTTGCTCACTCAGAGAACCAGGATCCTCGTCGGTCAGTCGCTGTGGAGTCCAGCAGCATACAGTATCTGCTAGGTCAGCTGGCACTCACTGAGAGCGTCTGTAATCAGAACTGTGACTATAATAATAATAATAATTAATGGAGGAAGTGGGTTGCGGTGTGAGAAATTCAATTTGACTCTTTTGAGGTGTTGCCACTGCTTTGGCCCACATCCTCCTGGTGGCCTGTGACGGTGATGCTGCGTGGTAATTTTTTACACTGTGGCCACTGTACATACACAGTCCTTTGAATTGTGAGCAGCCACAGGTCCTCACTGAGCCACTGCAGAGAAATGCCGTTTGAAGAAAACAGCTGTTCCTAAAATGCCGTGTAATTACTGGGCTTTAGAGCAACAAAGACTATTCAGAGTTGCGTAGAACATTTTCACACACACTCACAATGTGCAGCGGTTATGAATACTTTCAGCCATGCTCTTTTTTTTTTTTTTTTACATAAAATATAAGTCAAACTTATAAATTAAATCTGGCTGTAATTTACTGCATGTTGTAATATTATATTTGACTTAACATATACATTATTTCCAGTCAGAAAGAAAACATGTTGGTCAAGTTAAGGCTATGTTAAATCTAAATCTGGCCAAGGTTTGAAAAATTAGTTTTAGCTGTAAGTATTTTTTTGTCAAAACTACTTCAGGTTGTTGAAGGGTCTGCACTAACCATGACAAACGGCATGTGAAGACATGGAAAGAAAGAACTGGCTATTGAGAAATTATTGAAAAGCAGCACTATTTTATTTTATTTGTTACAAAACATTCATTAAGAGCCCCATAGTTGTCGAGCTGAGACTCCAATAAGTTGATTCACTTAGGTTTTAATATTTGTTATTTACCTATGCATGACATTTAGTCGAGTGAAAAACTAACAAAAAATGGTTGTTTCAAATAGATTTTATTTGTTGCAATTATCACAAGCTTGTTCTTTATGTTTTAAGTGAAATATTTATGTAAGATAAGACTTGTACCAAAGATTTCAAAATGTACTTGGAGTAGAGATATTAGTGGTGTCATAAAGCAGTGTGCAAAGCTAAGCTGGTGTTTAGATTAGACTCCCTGCAGATGCAAACAGAAGCTGGTTGGACCATCTAATGGTTCGGCTACAGATTAGAGCAACCTGGGAGTCTGTCAGTCTGGGAATAAAGTGCATCGTTGACTGATATTAAAACTCATCAGCTACACTGGAGCTTAGCGTGGCCATCTACTAGCGCAGCTTAGCTACTGTATCAGGCCACGGGGTAGCCCAGAACAAAATCAAGAAACAAACAAACAAAACGCGCTGTTCCTGTTGTACCAAAACTTCCTTCTTTATATGTTTATATTCACCTTTGCTAACCATCAGGAAATGACTGATGGCTGGAAATGAAGATCCAGTGATTGTCTCTGTGGTGTTGAATGTCACCTTTGTCTCCTAGAGCCTATGCACGACAATGGCACTCAGACAATCAAGGCTGAAGTGGTCGAACCTATAGTTGAGGCCCAGGAGACGTGCAGGGAAGAAGCTAACACAAGTTCAAGCTATTCGCCCTCACCCAGAACGGTGTACACCTGCAACGATGGGAAGGTGAGTCTGACTGGGCCAAAAGTTTATTTCAACACTTTAATCGTTACCTTGGTGCCAACTGTAAAGATTTGTATTTTCATCTAATCATAAATTAAACTAATCTTGTACAAGGAATTAGAATGTTTTGTGTAAAACTTCTAGTTTTTAGTTGTCTGTTCATCTGTCGCCTACGTTCATAACTTGGAACTAGGAAGATGTTGTAGAAACATGTTCTTTAGTGAGATAATTAAACCCATCTGACTAAGAATATACTTGCATAGATAATTTATCATTTGGCAAATATGTATTAAGAAATATTCTATCTATAGAATATTTTATATTTGTGATATATTGTAAATTTATGAGCGTGTTATTCATGAATTTAACCAAAGCCAGAGGCTGAAGCTGATATGACTCTAGTGAAGCTACTTGGTCTGAAGTGGACTTGCTCTGCCGGTATGCATTTAGATGTTATGCACCAAAGTTATGTGGAACCGTGCATAAAATTATCAGTAAGATTACTTAAGAAATACTGAATTAATAGGATTATTCAGAATTGAATTAGATTTAGATGTAATTATTATTTTTATATTTTATTAATTGTGAATATATTATTTTTTTCGGTTGATTTATTTAGTTTTAGTTTACATTTGGATAATTTTGGAACTCTAAATGTCTGACTTCAGTGAAGCCGTGGTTTGTTTGCTGCAAAAGTTGAACATGACTCTAACTACCCCTAAGAACTTTCCCTTCTTGATTTGGTATTCTTGTCCATTTGCTTGTGCGTGACCGTAGAAAGTGGGCTGATTTCTGTAGGAAACGCTGTATTCCCTGTTAACAACCACAAACTGTGCAACATGCTGTCGTCGCTGATCAGTCCTTTCCCCTTTGCTGCCCTGTCCTAGCAGGTAAACAAGGTTGAGAAGATTATTATTGTTCCTGCAAGCCCAACCAGCATCATCAGTGTTTATTAGCCTGTTAGGGTTCTTTACTTCCCCCACTGCTGTAACTCAACCAGCCGCCCTGTCTCTGATGATGGGAGGGGGAGGATGAGGGGGGCACTACAAGCTCTTGGGTCCGTGGCCACTTCAAGCGTGAAGAACACTTGCAAATTAGAACGCTCCTACATCAGGGAACCCATATTAATTATTTGCACGAGAAGACTTTAAAGTGACTGACAGGTTAGGCCTAGTGAGAGTGCAAAGGGAGGTTAGGAAAGGAAAGGAGGAGGGGTAGATGGTGAGAAAGAGATAAACGAGAGCAAAAGGGCTGGGAGCATGAAAACAGGCTTGTCTAACTTAAGGCCAGTAAAAAGCTTGTCTGCTGGCTTGCAGCCTAAAGCACATTAGCCTCACAGGGAAAAGCTTTTTGGACTCTGGCCTAAAGACTTTACAGTGATAAGAGAATAGAGAAGGAAAACAGACACACATTTGCCCCCTGCTGCATTAGCTCACCTTTAAGACCAAGTCAGTCCCCCTGGCCTGGCAATCGGCTTTCACTGTTTTGCAATGATTTATTCAATGTTCACTCACATTGTGTGGAGAGCGACAGGCTAAGTGATATTGTAGGTAATCAAAGCTGCGACCTGTGACCTGAGTTTGTTTACTTTATAGCAGGTAAAATTGGCCTCCTTTTAAAGCAGTCTGGTCTAAGTGGGTACATTACCTACAGCAACTTTAGTGCTGCACAGATTAAGTAGCAGAACTCTTTAAAACATTTAGTATTGACTTGATGTTGTTCACTGTTTTTAATTCAAGTTCTATGTGGGGCTCAAATGATTTATAGTGTAATTGTAAAGGTGAAGTTTTTGATTCACTGTTTGGTGTAATCTGCACATTATTACGTGCACATAACAATGAGATAATAAATTTAAAGTCATTTTGACAAAGAAATAATGCTAAAAGTTTGTTTCTACATTAAACAGAAGTAGCAGTTTTGCCCAACTACGTATCAGAATGACAGCAAATGTTCAAACAGCAAATGGGCCACTGTTTAGTTTTTGTTTTTAGTTTTTCATTTAGCTCTTTATTTCTGTTTCAGCTCAATAAATTGTTTCTAGGGCTGAAACAATTAATCGGGTTACTTGTGATGAATCAATTATTGAAATACTTGTCAATAAATTTAGTAATAGATTAATCATTAACTGGAGTATATAGACTCAAAAAGGGCCATTTGCTGGAAAACAACATTCAGAGCATTAAGTAAGCCGTTACAGGGCAAAATATATATATACATTTTGCATTAAATATAAAGACACCTTTGTCTGTAAATATCTTTTACCCAAAACTCCTCAGGTGGCAAAGTTTTAGCTTCACTAGGTTCATGAATACTGTTGATGCATTTTAGGCAATAAATGTTTATTTTCCTATTTAAAAAAGGAATTGAATTGCTTAGGACTACTCGAATGTACGTAGGAAGGGTGGATCTGAGAGAGCTGCCTGTTTGAAATGTGAAAACAAAATGGAAATTTAGTAAATAGACTTAGAGCTCGCAGGAAATTCAGCACTTTAAAACAAAAGCCTGTAAGAAGCTGCTATAAGCTGCCTGACTGACCTTTTTGGGGCTGAGGACTAAAGTGACTATGACCTTTGTTATTCAAAGAAAATGTTCTTGAGACTGACTGCAATAAATAAAACCAAAAAATAATATAAGAAATAATTTTAAAAAAGTTGCTTCAGTGTTTAGAAAATTAGGTTTTAAATTTGGCAACATATAACAGATAAGATGCATCTTTTACTAGTTTAAATATATTTATTTGTAGGTTGGAGTTTTAACCAAACTATTACTCTTTAAAACCATAACTAGCCTTCGATACGAGAGGCATATCATAAAATAAATGAAGTTGCTGATACTCTGAAAGCTTGTCTGTAACACAGTGGATTTATTTGAGGCCGGCGTTTCAACATCAGCTCAGACTCTGCTCTCCAGGATTCTTCAGGGCTGATTTCTCTTAGTGGGATTAGTGCCAGTCGAAGAATTACAAACGAATGTTGGGCCAACAACAGGACAACACACTTATCATCGCTGCTTCACTGGTCCATCTTGTTTAATGCTGTAACCTGAGCTGATACCAAACCCTTATAGATTTTAAATTGGTCACACATCCAGCCTTCAAGGTTCTCAGTCTGAAGAAATACTTGGAAATGGCTTTTTTTTTTAAACATATGGGATCTGTCAATGGCTGTTGCAGCATTTTCTTTTCATTTCAAAGAAAGGTAAAAATCATTGCTAGACTGAAGTGAAGGGAAAAAATGAAATGACATCTTTATAGGAACTGTAATGTTGGGGTCACATTGCTTTCTGCTGCAAGAATGCATAATAGCATGTGTTGCCATAATGATCGGTAGTATAAAGCAGCTTCAAGTATTTAAATCACTTAAACTCTTGAACATTTATTCATGTCATAACTCTGTACTAAGGTTTTTATGGTAGATTAAAACAAAATAGTATGTTGCTATGACTTGAAGATAAACTGATACAAGGTTTACAAATCACTTTGCAAACAAAAATCCAATATTTATTCAGGCTCTCTGGGTCAATACTTTGTATAACCGACTTTTTATCTTGAAGAAAAGCTGGTTCAAATCTTTATAGAAGATTTCAAGCTCAGACAGACCAGATTTTATGCAGCTGCAAACATGAGTCTTTTCAACAGATTTGTAAACTGATGTAGGTTTGGAGTTTGACACTGACATATACTTGACACTATCTTCTTGTAGATTTGGTGTACAATATTTACAGCTTAGCTCTGTTTAAAATTCCTCCGTAAATTTCACCCTGACCCGTCTGTGTTCCTTGGTCGTCATGATGCTGTTTATCCCAGCAAACTTCTTAAATCTCCATAGAACAGCTTTATTACTGACTAAGTGCTTTTTGAAGGCACTTAGTCGCAAAATTATTTAGGGTTATTGGAGTAACGGGGGCTGAAAACTAATGCACTTCACACATTTTTGATTTTTATCTGTATCTTTTTTTTTTGGTCAAAAAGCTGTATCCTTTTCTTTCCAGTGAAAATGTATGAATACTTTGCTTGGACCTTTAAAAACTACATTATAATTGTAGTTTTTAAAGGTCCAAGCTTTTTTTAATTCTCCCGTTCACCAAAAAAACAAACCCAACATGACTGTAATTGCTACTGCCAATGATAACATTCATTCAGTGTTTACTTAAATCTGCTTTTTACACATGTTGTCTGCAGGTACATCTTGGGGGTGGGATCTGGGTGGAGGAAGAGAAATGGCACCAGCTTCAGAGAACCCAGGGAGATTCAAAGTTCACAAAGAACCTCGCTGTGATGATTTGGGGCACTGAAACCCTTAAGAACCGTAGTGTCACTGGTGTGGCCACTAAAAAGAAGAAAGACGCCCTGCCCAAACCTCCACTGTCACCCAGCAAGCTGAAAATAGTCAGAGGTAAGCTCAGTAAAAGTCTTAACTTAATTTTTTTTTAAGTAAGTAGATGAGTACATATTTAGCAGACATCAAAAATAAGATGAGCATCTTCTCGTCGGATGCACTGACCCCCTTGACTCGCTCCTTCCCCAGAGTGTCTCTACGACAGAGTGTCTCAAGAAACAGCCGACAGCGCTGAGATCACGCAGAGATTGTCCAAAGTGAACAAATATATCTGTGAAAAGATAATGGACATCAACAAGTCCATCAAGAACGAGGAGCGACGGGAGTCCAAGCTGCTAATCAGACAGACAGTCAAGATGGAGAACTTCACCTACGATGGCATATAGTGATCAACTGTCACATCAGCGCCTTTTGCCCCGCGTGGCCCGCAGGATGTTTAGGGGACTTGCTATGGGAGGGTTGGGGACTGCTGTCACTGTTCCAGAAGCTGTCATATTTCTTTCACACAGGTCCTATCCCACCTCCCTCTAGGTCGAGTGTCACATTTATCATTTCTTTTATTGGCTGCCAGGCAGCTTTACCCACCAGCACATGAAATAGTTTGACATGAACTGGAGTGAGTGTTTTTTTTATAAGCTTTACCAATGCATTGGTATAGAGGTGTGTGCATATGTGTCGAGAGAGCGAGATGAGATGTGATAGTTAATTTATTGTTCTGTGTCAGAACATCATTTTGAGTCCTGGAACTTTTAAAAAGTAAGAGATTATTCCTGTAGGTAGAGTCTTCTGATGCTGTATAATTGACGATGCTAGCTAACGCCGGGTCTTATACTGTTGGGGATTGGAGTGTCGGTACTAAATGCAAAGAGTGGGATGTCAGGGTCTCGAATGCACAAGTCTTAATTAGTAACAGCCATATGACGGTTTGCTCCAAGAGATTACCTTTGAATGTGTGCTGTCTCTTAACTCCTTTAACACATCTGCTCATGAGAAGAGGGCTTAGAAGGTTTGTTGGAAAGAATGACACCAACTTACGAGTCAGTAAAGCTACATTTGATTTTTAAATTTTTTTTGCCTTTCATGTTAACACGTACAATTAACGTATGAGGACATGAAAGGATTGAAATATATTTAAGAGATGCACCAATCAGACTTTTTCTCAGCCAGTACCAATTTTAGTTTACCTATTTTCCAAAACATAGTTGAGAAAACATCAAGCTGCAGGTCCTTTAAGCCTAGAAGCATATTCCCCTACTCTTTGTATAATTTTAAATAAATTCAAACTGAGTCAAAGAAGCCAATGTTGGGGTGACGCATTTATAGACCAAAATAAGAGTTTTTAGTTTGGGTAGACTTAATGCACAAGCAAAAAGTCTGATTTTTCGGTATCTGAGTTTCGGGTTAAATTACAAGCGGTCAATTCTGATTCCTCCCCTATTTATTGGTTCATCTCTAATATTTCTGCATCAGTCTTAGTCATTTGAATATACTTGAGTGTAGAGTTGTTACGGTACAGGCATGTTGATGCCTTGAAAGGCCTTAAATGGATTCGGCAATCTCCAGGGACATATATGTCTCTAGGTTTTATTTTTTTTATTTTAAAAGTAAGCTGTGATTGTAAATGTTTTGTAAGCTGAAGTGATGAAGCTTCACCTGCACTTTGCTGTGAGAATGTAAGAGTTGGCCAGGTACTATTATTATGTGTGGTTTGCACCGTTCGATTGAGGTGAACCGGACTAGCGGCCAGGTGAAAATCAGAGCACAGCTCTGCGCAGTCCAGGTCATCTTGTTGTGAAAGCTGTGGGTAAAGCTGTCTGCGGCATTATTTTGCTTTTCTTTCTTTTTTCTTTTTAAGGTTGTCTGGCCCTGCTGAATCCCATCCTAACCCTCTCTTCTTTTTAGTCACACCACTGGGGAAAATAGTAAGGTTGCTCCAGTGACAATTTCCTCTGAGCTATGCCATCAAAAGTTTTAAGATGTTCTTTTATCGTGTATGTTTATATATATATATATATATATATATATATATATATATATATCATTTTTTTCTCTCCTGTTATATTGTTTTGATCTGAAACGGTTTGTGTGGCTGTCTGCAGGCTGGAACTAAATGCTGCAGATTGAAATCTCAACTGTGACCTAACTGTGGCTAACTGTGAATCTGCTGCAGAGCTGCCCATCAAACCTTTCTCCTCTTCACACTCGTAATTCCTGGATGTCTCTCAGTTTATTTCTCTCCATTTTTTTGTTTGTTTATTTGTCTTGGTTTGTGTCGTATCACAACTTCATATCAGCCTTTCGTTAAGCTACTTTATGTTCCAAATAGCATAAAAACAGATGCATATGTTTGCCACCAAAGTTGGTGACATAATTTGGTTAGTAGTATTACAGTTTAAAGGTTCTGATCATATTTGATGCAGTGTTTCCATGTTGTATTTCTTATCCATCTGTTTCCTGTTTTTTTTTTTTTTTACTTTGTTTTTTTATATGAATCATTGGCTTTAAGCTAGTTGTTGTATCAAAATGTTGATCAGTTGAGTCTACCAACAGAAAACAAATCCACCTCATTCATAGCCAAAGTTATCCCATAGGAACAAGAGAGAGAACGGGTTTGTTTACCAAGTCAGAGCCTGTAGATTAGAACAACATTGTGATATTTGGTAAACCTCACTTTAAATCAGTGAAAATCTCTATTCTTAAACTGTCACGATGCAGTAATTATCAGCTCATATCTTTTACATTGAATGCACTTTAAATTTTACTGCAATTTCTTCAATTTTAAACAATTGTTTGTCATAATAGTTTTACGTTTGGGCCTGACTGTCACTTTTATTCTCATGAAGCACCTTATGACATTTTGGTTTCTATTTCTTATCATTAAAGCAAAATTGAGTTATTGGAATGACTCTGGCAAGCTAACGCCCCATAATAAGCTTGGTAAGTTCAACATTTAGCTGTAAGATTTATTAGATCTGCAGATTCGTAAAAATTGACGTTGAAACTGGAGTCAGCTACTCCATTATTTCCTCCTGGATTTTAAGCCGTGACCTTGGCAGACTGGCAAGCAACAAATAAGTTAGTTTAAAACAGCAATGTCCAGTTTAGAGACTTGACCTTTGAAATGTTTAAGATGACTGGAAATTGTGCTTTAGCTTAACACATCTACATGCTGTTCACATGTACAAATATGACTTATATAGCGTTCCAATGGAGTATTTTTTACAACTGAGTTGTAACTGTGAGAACTGAATGATGAAGCTGATAAAAGTTGGATGGAGACTGAGAAATCAGCTGGGTTTGCACAAAAAAATGGCCCATGCAAAGGTATTGGGGCTTAGTGAATAACAAAGTCACGCAATGGTGACAATTTTCTTTTTCTTTTGTTTTTGTAAACCAGAGTCCCATTTTTTTGTTTTGTTTATTCTATGTACAAAGTAAGATAAGTTTCACATGTTGGAGCGTGTATTGAAAATACTTGCAATTTAAAAGGAAAAAAAAAAAAGCTTTCTGCTGTGCAAAGCCACCTTACTGAAATTCAGATACGTTGTGTACTGTGTTTGTGTTTCTTTGTTGTTTGATGCCAAAAAAGGGCGTGGTTGTAACGATGCTTAAAGAGACCATTTATAGAGCTATTACATCATCGTTTTGAAAGGCTGGTTTCCTGGAGAGAGATTAAAACCTATAATCCCTTAACTAAAACCATCTTCAGTGGATGAAAGCTGCACCATCGCAGATTAGACTAAATCTGCGATGACACGGCCAATCTGACAATAGAGTACCAGAAGTTTTGGCAGCCGACTCGTAACGTACCGTGCATATTACACAACCTGGAATAGAGAGTCATGGGTATTTTAGGCTAGTTTGACTGTAACACAACACACCACCATAGCAGTAGTTGTAGGAAGGAAACCTGCTGGATATGATCCTCTTCTTGTGCCACTTCTTGTTCCTTACTCACCTGCTTTATGGCTTACGCTGTGAATACCTGTCAGAAGCTTCTCAAAACGATGGAGCTTTGTTTTACTTTTTCATAGTTCGATTGAGGAAAGAGTGATCCGGGTTTTTAAGCTTCACTCTGTTGAGCGAGATGGATATCTTGCAGTTTGCAGAGCCATACTGTTAACCAGACATATTACTGTTTGAGCCTCAGATACAATATAAAACAAAAAATAATACAAAGATATACATTGTTAAGCATATATTTTTCTTAAAAGTATCAGTAACTTTGTATACGATTCACAAACCGGTTCTACTTCATCCAATTTCACCGTCCTACCTCATTGTTACTCTGGTGTTTGTCAGTAAATGTAAACTATATGTGTGTATATTATTAAAAAAAAAAAGAAATCTATAGGAAAATGTATAGCTGGTTGCTCTCAACGTGTACAGCATATAAAACACTTCAATACACAAATATCATTCTTAAGCAAAATCTGTTTTCTTATCTGCTTAAAGATGCTGCTGTAAAGGGGGTTTCTGTGTGAGGGGGTTGTCTCTGAATATATATATATGGATATATATCTTCGCTCTTTGCTATGTTGTGCCGTTGATCGATGGTTGTGTTCTGTCTCTGTATTGCAATCTGAGATTTTTACTGGTTGACGGTGCTACCAGCAAACAGTTTGAGAAAAACAAAAACTGATCTACCGGACCTCAAATGGTGCTGTTTTTCTATATTTTTAATCGTCATACGGCTCTGTGTTATTCAGGTGTGTTGACCGCCGCTATCCCCTCAACTAATCAAAATCCTAAAGCCAAAATGTTTTCGCAAGGCTGGTAACCCTGCCATCTCTGTATCTAAAATATATGCTATCCATCCAAATATTGTAGATAGTAGTAATATTCTCAGTTTCAGAAGTACCTCAGAAGTTGTTGATTTTAAGTGGGTGCATCTGCTTTTGTCAATTTCCTTTTATTGCAGTGTGTTTCTTCAGAAATATGCATTTTTACTGGTTAGATCAGGTTATCTTCATAGATGGTACATGGCTAAGGGAGCAGTGTGCGATACAGTAGCAAAGGCCCTCGGCAAAACCATATTCCATTTGGGTCAACCTTGCATTGTATATCAGGGTCCATTTGTATTCAAGGTTTTTACCACACCCATATAAGCAAAAATTAGGAATGTGTAAAGAACATAAATGGGGCTTTATCACACTTGTTTTGTTTACTTTGTCAGTCATAACAGTTGATTTTCCTTCACTTTCTCTGTATTTCTCTGTGTATCTTTGTAAATGCTTTCCTTCAGTTTTATATCTCTGGATTTTCTCTTCGCAGAAAGTGCTTTACATCCTCTTATATCCTGTCCCCTGACCCGCTGGGCTTCAGTGTTTGTTTTCTGCGCCAAAGTGTTTGAGACACGTTAGTACACGTTTCGTTTCTGTCTTCTTAAACTTAACTTTGTCATGCTGACGCCTCTCTACTGTGAGTAATGTGTGTTCTTAGACACAGCAGCTGGTTTTCAAGGAATCACTTTTAAGCCATTCTTTGGACTGTTTTATAACGGTTATCAGTGAGCTTTCCTCCGGCCTACAGGGAGAGTTGAACCCAGAGAGTTGTGTTTGTAGTTCCTATGCAGGTGTAGAATAACTAACCTGGTACCACATCACTGTTGGGATGGAGGGCCAACCACCGAGGTAAAGAGCAGGAGAGAACTGAATGTGTCTGCACAGCCTTGAGATTGAGTCAAATAGGACAATGGCGATATGACAAATCTGTACTGAACTATTATTACGTTTAAGCTCTTTAATTTGAATTAAACTGAGCTATACAGGGCTGCTTGGTATACCTTTCTGTAGAATTTAATGCTTTGCAGTTATAGTTGGGGAAAGACAGGGTTTCTACTTTAAGGAGTATTTATTGTTGGTATAATAATGTGAAAACAAATCTCAAAACTCTTACAGTGAACACTTCCTCTACCCTATTGTAGCCTCCCAGTGGCAAACCACATTTACAGAAAATCTTCTAAATATAAACGATAGAGTGTACATGTCTTCGCTAAACCGGCCACACCTCTGCTATGCGAGCAACTCTTTGACGCTTAGCATCCTGTTCTGTGTTTTTTCTCTTGCTGCATTCAGGAACACCTGTTTAAATGTATAGATAAACAGAAATAAATCAAGACTTTTATTCTATCAGCACAAACCTCTGGTCTTGCTTTTTGTGTGTCATTTCCTGCTACAGAGTTTAGGCTTGTTATGCTGTTGTTCTCTTAATGGTACAATTATTTAGCTCAAATTGTTAAAGTTTGTAAAGTTAATTTTATTCCTGCTTTGTTCTACTGCAAACAGAATAGAGGCAACAATTAATCATAGGGCCAACACATAAAACATTGTCTTCTGAGGTTTTGTAACCTACATGCATCGTGTTTCACTTTGTGTAGAAGCCAGAAATTAAATACCTTGCAATTGCATTCATACTCTTTTATCTTTTCCACTTTTTTTTACATTACAGCCATAAACTAAAGTATTTTATTGGGATGTTGCGCAATACAAGACAAAGTTGTAGATAAATGTCAAGTGGAAGGAAAAATATGTGGTTTCATACATGAAAAATTATGCCGTGCATTTGTGTTTAACTTTAAGTCTTTTACTCTAAAGTCCTTGAAAAAAATCCAGTGTTAAGAACTGCTGTCAGAAGCAATTTAATTGATAAATATAGCCTGCCTTTTAGTAATAATTTTATGAATAAAAGTATTCTGGGAGGTTTTTTTTATTTAGAAAAGACTTAAGTACTACAGCAGACAGGTCAGAGATGTTGTGGAAGTTATATCCCAACCTACATACATCTAACAGAGTAACGCTCTATCCATCTAAAAATGCGTAGATAAAGGCACAACTGCCGTCCTGCCAAGACAAAGCAGTCTAGCTAAATTGATGGATAAGGAGAGCATTAATCGGAGAAGCAGCCAAGACTACCAGGATAAGTCCAGAGGAACTGCAGAGACCCACAGCTCAGGAAGGGCAGAATAACTAGGCGCTCTCTGCACAATTCCAGTATTTATAGACAAGTGAGAAGTGGAAATCAATTCTTGAAAGAAAGCCATCAGATGTTTCATTTGAAATTTGCCACACACCATCCTGAGAACACCAATTCAATTCTAATAGAAGAAGGTTCTCTGGTCCAATGAGTCCAACATTAAAATGTCAGCTTACATCTCATATGCATGGTGGAAAGCTGACTTTGCAAATCAATGAATACACAATTCTGACAGTGAAGTGTGGTAGTGTTATGTTGTGGGGATGCTTCAGCTGGTTCTGAGAAGAGGGTGAGAATTGTTAGCAAGACGAATGATGCTAAATACAGGGAAATTTTGGACAAAGAGGTGGAGAGCTCCACCTCCTCAGTGTCTCTTGGTAACACTCAGTGTTACTCTGAAAATCTGAAGGCAAGAAGCCAAAATGCTGAAAAGAAAAACACTAAATCTCTGTTGAAAGAGATCAATTCAGTACAGAGATTTCAGTGATGAGCAAAACTGTGGGAACCTTCAGATCATGGTGGTGTGTGCTGCCAGCTTTTTGCTACAGGCATATTTTCATTTGTTTGCTTACGTAATTTAGTATAATTTTGTCGTTAATGTGATGAATAAGCTCAGTACGGTATCAGAAGCGCTGATTGTGGAACATTAGTTTGTGCTGATCTGGAGTCAGTAGTGGCCATCAGTCTACCCATCTCATCAGCTGAGTGAAGCAGCTCCCTGGTCAGAGCGTGTGGTGTTTGCTTGGGGTCATGAAATGTGCATTGGTAACTGGTTAAAATAAGACATAAAATAATATTTCAGCCAAGGTTTAAACTGGGTATTTTTTTAATGTTCTCTGGTGTCACGAGGAGTAATTATAACTCCCACTAGCTACAGCTATTCATAGCATTTGTTTATGTGATATGTCTTTACAAATTAGTGGGTTGTGAAAACACCTAAACGTCTGTTTTTCATGAAATGCATCCACGTTGAATACTGCGATCTTATATTATCCCGGCTGCCTCGGTTTTACAACTGCAGCTCTGGTGATAGATCCAGCTTTGCGAGGCTCAGCCATGGTTCATGTTTGATGACCTCTAGCGTTATTTTCATTCGAGTCTTCGGATATTAAGACGTAGCAGCTCTAGTGTTAAGTGATGATAATTATAAAGTCTGACGGTTCTCAATGTACAGAGCTTGCACTGAAATTCATAGATTAAACATCAAAGTATTTGTAAAATACATTGAAGTTTCTGGTTGTGACATATTGTGGAAAAGAAAAATTGCTCTGAATACTTTTCCAAAGACATTGCTGGGTTTCAAACCAGAGACCATAATCCAGGCAGGGCAATGTTGGGACAGACCAATATGATATGAATAGATACAGGTAACTATGCAAAATAATACAACAATATATCAGAAACAAAATAATACACTTTTTACATTTTAAGAAAATATAGCATCTTGAAGCTGTTCTATATTCATCACTCTGACTGCTAGTGCAAATAAAGCAAACAAACCCTTCTTGTAATTGCTGATCACATTTTCTCACCGGTACATTGATAATTTGTCTTCAGTGGTGAACTTCAGGTCTTTGAAATTGGAAGGCCTCCTTGCCATCACCCTCATCTTTAGTTCCTTCCACAGATCCTCAAAGTCAAATTGAAAGTTAATTTCAAAGTTTTACAATTCTGAAATGTTAATATCACTTCAAGTCAGGCTATTGGTAAAATAAAAAGATTACTTTAAACCTAAGCCTACCAGAAGTATAATTAAATTTTGGGCTTAACTTTGAGGCAGGAAAATAACGGCAGCAAAGTTTTTATTTCAAATTCTCCGATGCTTCAAAGACAGTACGTAGAGGCCATGCCTGTTGCTCTCTTACACATTTTCATTATTCTGAAGTCTTCAAAGAAAGCAGTAACTTCATTTTCACAGATGGTATTTTCATCTCACTCTGTATTTTAATCAGTTTAACCTGGTCAGTAACTTAAAGCAAAAACCTATTTCAGACCTTGAATGTGTTTTTTTAACTTCTGAATACATCCTAACTGAAGTCGAAGGAGTTTTATTATTTTTTAAATTGTGGCTCTGTGCGCTGAAAGGATTTCATAAAACCTTGGTGACCCCTCGGTTAATGTAGACTTCTCAGTTTTGGAAACCCGGTAAACTTTTAATTTAAATCCCGAAAGTGAAATTATGGTTTCAAATTGTCAGGTGGGTGCCTGGATTAACTTTTCCAATGTGTCACCCAGGAGAAGAGCATATCCATTAAAGCTCTCAGTATCTTTTCAGGCTATATCTTTTACAATAGATGTGTAATATGCACAGAATTCCTAATCAGTCTGGAAAGGTATTATTTTTAACTATTTCCCTGGTATGCAAAAACAAGTGTATGGGGAAAAAATATACTTTGGAAATGTATTCCTTGTCCTGTTATCTAAATATCAAAATGTCCTTCCATTTCTTTGTCAACCTATGATTTATCCATTCTTCTGTCCATCAATTGGTTTGTCCAGCATCCATCAATCCAACGATCATCCATCCGTAAACCTGTCCAGCTGTCCTTTCAAATATACATCCTTCCATCTTCTTATTCATCATCTATTATTTTTTCTATCCAGCCGTACATCATGTCATTCTACCTCCTTAGGAAAACTTACTTTCCATCCATTTTTCCATTTGTTATGATTGTCCATCATCTACCCATCCATCTTTATCCCATCCATGTGTAGCTACATCCATATATACATAAAACATATTCAAAGCCTGACCAAACTGGAGCCTTTCTTGACTTACTGCAATCGTAAACACATTTGTATGAAGCAGAGGAGAATAACGGGACCGTTAATGTCTGCCTTCACAGCAGCATGGCAGACCTGCTGCTAACTGTGCTGTATTTGCTCTTGTATCTGTCATGAGTCTGGCCTCCCTCTCTGCGTTCTATCTAGTCTATCACATGTCTAAACCATATTGCGGTATCAGCTGAGCAGTATGAAAGCAAGATAAGGCAGAAATGGAGTGTTGGCACATCAGATCGGTTGTAACATGGCTGGTTTGTGGAGGCTTAAATTTAATACGCGCCTCATCATTGAGTCCTAGATTTGGATGAGTCCACATTGGAAATGGATGAAGGTGCAGCCACTACTTCCTCCTCCTTTGCTTGTAAAGTGCCCAAGCGTCACTCAACTCTCCCGCCCTCCTCCGGTCCCAGTCCACTCCCTCTTCTTGCACACTGATGCATTTCCATATATTATTGCTTCTGTAAGCAAGAGTGTCGTGAGCCCAGGCTTTTCCGACTGCCCAAGGAGAATTCTCAATGTCATTATCGCCAAAGGCTGCCACATGTCTGTAATGTATTACCGCCCGCCTTTATTGACAGCACGATGATTCAGTGGTGGCGATGATGGATTAGTGCTGGATGGGTCAGGCTGGGCTGGGCTGAGCTGGTCCAGACTGGGCTGGGCTCTGCAGCCTCTGCAGCTTGCCTTTCTGTCGCATAAACACCATCTACACTGCAGCGTTCGGTTAAATGGATTGTATTAATGTCACACATGCAAATTTTTTTTATCGCTTTCTAGAGCTTCATGGAACACTGAGTCATCTAGTCCATCTTTTGTGTCTTGTTGCATATGAGTTGTATGCGTTAGCAGACAAAGTTTTCTGTTTAGTAGGAACATGGAATTGCTTTTGTTACCTTGTGGAAGGAGAATTGCAGAGGATGTATGCTCCATGTGATCTTAGTTTGTCAAAAGATATACACACACAATTTGGATCAAGGCCACTAAGAACCACATTTTTCATTTGAAATATAAAATTTACTTTAAAAAAACAGCCACTGATGCTGAACTACATTCATTCAATTGTCACCAATCAGCAAACCTCACAAGCTTTTCATTAACTCCACACAGGCTTGTTGTTGTTCAGTGTAATTGTGGTCTTTCTACATCCTCACTTCAATGAGATAAATGACATTAGTCTTAATTTCTTACTGCTTCCTGCAGCAGCTGACCGCCACAACTGCTGCTCTTAATCTTCCAGATCTCAGCAGAGAGAAGAAATACACCCAGTGTCCTTGGTAGAGCACATATTTACCCTAGAGCACATATTCAAGCAAATTGCGCAACGTAAAAATGATTGCACATTTAGAAGTCTAATTAAAATGGATGATAAATATTTAGTGTTGTTCATGAGCCTGTCTTTTCATTTATTTTACTTTTGGGGATCACTGCTGCATGCATTAAGAGTAATCTTCAGCTTATACAAATATAACAAGAAGAGGGATGTGAATAAGATATAAATCTTCCCTAAATAAAACATAGAAAACATAAACTGTTGGGCCTAAAAAGCTGTATCCAGGACATGAATAGTATCTTGATCTCAAATATTTAAGAATAACAGAGACAACTCAAAGCTATCATCCTTAAAACCATCTTAATTCAATTCAGTTTAACTATGCAGCGCTAAACTTGAAGAGGAAAATTTAATCTCAAAATATTTTACAATGTTGGTTCTCAGCCCTTTTTCAGAAGACCCCACCTGTCCTGCCTCTGTTAATTGTTTTCTGCTGTTGTACAAATGGTTTGAATAAATAGGTCAATAAAAAGTCTCTGCAGAACGCGATGATACGCTGCAGAAAGACAGCATTCATCTAAGACCTGCAGGACAGCACTGGGGAACTCTGTTTCACAGGACGTACTGCTCCAAATCAAATCCATGTACACAGAATCCACATTAGGTTAACTTTAGATCCAGTTACCTACACTACATTTCAATACTAATTATAATTCAGTGCCATCAAAGTCAGCTTATCATTTAATTTATTTTGGTAAAAACTTGTCTATTTGGGGGAACCCCCCTAACTGAATTGAGTCATTGACTTTACAGCAATCTCTGCTCCTGAGCAAGCATGTGGCAAAAGTGGGAAGGAACAAGAAGAGGAGAAGTACAATTTTAAGAGAAGCACTGAGGCAGTAGTTGTTGCACGTTTTGAGATGAACAACAAAGATTAACATAGTTGATGGCAGCAATAGCTTCTTAAATTGTTTTGTCCAGAAAACTGCAGTACTTAAATACAGAATAACTTCTACAGAATAAAGAAAATCAAAATGTTAATGGTAGTGAACAATAATCTGTAAATCTAGACAGTTTGTCTGTCCAAGTTACAGCCTGTGTGCAAGTGGAATCTGAAAAACCACTGAAAAACAAAGTTAATTTTGCTGTCTGAAAGTAAAATGTTCTGTCGGGAACATGTAGGACAACCGGGTCTCAGTTTTAAGACGGATCTTTACAATTCAGGGTTTTAAATCTAACAAGAAATATTATGAATCCTAGCAAGCGCAGTACTGAAAAATTAAGTTAATGTATCGACCTTACACAGATACATCCCTGGAGTTTAGAAGAATTTTCTTTCCGACTGATTCATAGGTCAGAGTTAAGTGGTTTAACAACCAATAAAACACTTTTCTCTGAAAATAGCAAGGTACATGAAAAATGAGTGAACATTTCTAAGGAAAAACTTTTAGACACCTTCAAAATATATGAGCAAATACCAAACGAGGCCATGTTCAATGATTAGAAGAAACTCTGGCTCCCTGGAAGGAAAATGTGAAGCAAAGATGGTGCCTTAAAGCCTTGGCGCAGTGTTGGAGAAGAGATTTCAAATATTGTTTGAATGCATTAATTAAATCCTTTCCCAAATTTGACCAAGAAATGTAGCTTTTCTGTAAATGACAGCGCAGCACTGATGATTTCTGTTTTTCACATGACTGAGTTGGCTTTCTTCCTCTCTTCACCTGCCTGTTAACAGATTGTAACCGAACTGAAAAGATATGCTACCACATCTTAGCTCAACATGCTAATTTTCCCTCTGCCTTCAGCCATCTTCAGAGGTCCTTATCACTGATAGGTGCTTAGTTGCTGCTTCAGTGATAAAAAAAAAAAAAAAACTGACAAATGTTGGACTTTATCACCCCTTCTAGGGGGTGAGTACAAAACTACCCTCTTTTAACATAAATACACACTCTGATACACACTTGTACATGCCCCATGTATGCAGAGCTGCTCACCCGCATGCATACTTAAACACAGAACATCCAAATGGCCTTCTATTAATGCAGATGGCTCCCCCAATTAACAGGATTCAAAGCGATGATGAATTTTTCATTCTCTGAACATTTAAGCTAATTATGGCCCAAATGAAACAGGTTCCAGTGAATCACCGTGGCAGGGAGTGCCAATGGCAGCCAATGTCACTGTCACAGTGCCACTCCACGGCACCTCCCTAATCACTACAGCTGCTTAATATTCAGCTCCCACTGCTCTCATGTCGCCTCTATCCTTCCTGACTCACCTCTCCTCTCTTCATACATTTTTTCCTCCTCCTTCTCGCTCCTTTGTGTCTTGTAACTTTTCCTTCCCTCTCACTCTGACTGTCCTCACCCCCTCTCCCCTCGTCTCCCCCGCGCGCCTTTGTCTCTTGATGCCTCTCACTGTAGAGCTGTTGTTTAAAATGGAAATCAACTAATTGCACTAATAGCAATTTAATGATAATTTAATGTAGGAAATAAAGCTTGTTACAAGCTAAGCAATTTTGTTGGATTTCAAGGGCAATCAATCTGTGTCCGATACAATCTGCTCACCTCCTTGATGATGGGCCCATGATGTCAAGTGTGTTTTCACTCATGCAAGCTAACGACGTTCATGTCAGCATCTATAGGGGTGCAAAATCACCACAAATAAGAGGAAGGATTTCATCAGCATATACGTTTATCCCCCAATGCAAAATACAGTTTATTGGCTTGAAGTTTAACTCGAACCGTGTGCTTTAGTGAGATGAGATTAAGATTGAGGTTTTCCAGAAAAAAACAAAAAAAACAAAACATTCCTGTTGAGTCTGGCATGAAGCAAAGGATTAGTTTGTGCGAAAGCATCTAACGCCCGCTGTAAAGGACAGACCCATAGCATCTGTGATACTTTGGATCTGCTTCTCTTCCAAAGGTCCATTTGAAATTTGGTTTAGTTTGTAGAATTGTGAACACTTTGAAATACCAGCAGATTTGTAATAAAAACAGGATGGGTTCTGCCAGAAAACTGAAAATAGTGTTATTAAAAAAAAGATTATATCAAGATCTCAGTAACATATCTGAGCTAAAAGCCTTTGTGCCTGGAGCTTAGACAGTCAAAGTGATTTGTGCTGATAAAGACAACTGCTTTTCCTTTTCTATGGACACGTGGCAGGGAAATTGACTAATCAGGCACAATTTGGACAGTGTCACATAAGGGTTTATTCACTTTTGTTGCCAGTTGTTTAGATATTTTATATATTTTATTTTGTGTGCGAGTTAATTTGAGGGGACAGGAAATTTCAAGCTCTGCACT
This sequence comes from Girardinus metallicus, assembly GCA_903067095.1. Taxonomy (NCBI): domain Eukaryota; kingdom Metazoa; phylum Chordata; class Actinopteri; order Cyprinodontiformes; family Poeciliidae; genus Girardinus; species Girardinus metallicus. Next base: position 22,269 of record CAEGAE010099006.1, read on the forward strand.
GACTGTTTTACCTTGCATAAAAGTGTGACATGTTCAGTGTTGTCCCATAAACTGATATTAAACACATACTTGCAAAACAGTAAGACAATGAAATTTTACACTTTCTACACATCTTTACTGGGTATGTCAAAAAATGTGAAGGACCGTATAGCATTCATTATATGTCATTAATCCTCATTATTAAAAATGAGTGTTAATTGTTTGAATTACAAGTTTTTTAATTTGTACTTATTCACTTCAGCTGCAAATTTTAAAAATTGCCAGATACCATTAACTGTAAGCTGTATTTTGGTTTTATTGTTTTTTATTTGTCTTTTTTTTTGTAAACAAAGAATTGAGCACTGAAAGTACATGGAGTTTATAGAAGCTGTGCCTCATAGCTTTGCTTTTGTTGTGATTGATTTGCTGCAATTTTACTTTAGGACATTGCTCCTTTTCATCATAAGGTCTGATATAAAACCAACCTAATGCCTTGTGGTTATCCCTGCCATTTTCTTTGTTTGTTGTCGTCTTGGCTTATAATCAATTCTCTTTGAGAAATTAACATACCTGAGTTGTTTAATGTCTATTTATCTGAGTGAGTCATTGTTCTCTGAACAGATTAGATTTCCCCTATAATCCCTCATAATCAAAGATGAATAGATTATTTTGCATTTGGACTTCTTTGCATATTTTTATCAACCGTACCCCCCTCAGACCAAACAAATTAAAAATGATGAGGATCTCAAGCTAGAAAGAGAAAGACAGAAAGTGCCCTGAGAAAGAAAAACCATTTAATTTGTCTTTTATGTTCTCGCAGTGGTCATTCAGCAAGCCTCTTTATTTAAATGGTAATGTGAAGCTGACTAAACAGATGTGGCGAATCAGCCAGAGCAGGAGGGACGATTTCAGAAACGTTCTGGGAGTTTATCTGAATTTTTCTCTTTGTCGGGTAGAGCCAACCAGGGTTTGGAGCTGATTGAGCAACAAGGTGACTTCCCAGCATTGGCTGTTATATTTAGGTGTGAGAGATTACCCCATTCTTAGCAAACCTGGGCAGAACACTTTCAAATGCCCTTTCCGTATCAAATACATGTGGACTGAATGGAGAGACACAAGCAGGTTCACAGGCATGTATGCTTAATCGTACCTGGTGATACTGTGGGCAATTATCAAAATCAATATGTGTATAGCATATTGATTTTGTGTACTTTTATGTTTTGAACACAAAGCAAAACTTATTCTGAGAGATTGTTGGAGAATAAGATCTGTGGAATGAATTGTTACGTTTTGCCCCTGTTTTAACACAGATTATTCATGTTGCTGTTGATGGGCGTTCACCTCTCTCAGTACTTATTATTAGGCCTGTCACGATAACAAATTTTGCTGAGTGATTAATTGTCTCAAAACTTATTGCGATAAACAATAATATTGTTTGAAGATCATTTTAAACTTGTGTAATGATAATGACATAATAATTCAAGCACATCCTGCCAAAAATACATGCACTTTATTTTCAAAAGAACACTTAACATTGGAACAAATTAAATAAAATAAACAAAACAACCAAAAATAAAATGGAGTCTCAGTCTCTGTTAAGAAAATATGCACTTGAACTAAAACTAAACAACATAAATCCAAAGTGGAAATAAAAACTAGATTCAGTCAAAAGAGTACAGGTTATGAAGTCTGTGTACTATATTGCCCTTCAATAATCATTAGCTGTAGACAGAGAAGATGGGCACATCCGACTAGCTGGAGCAATAGTTCACTCCTCCCTTATGCTAAGGAAATGAGGAAGGCAGGGGTCAGTGGAAAGGGACAACCAGAGTTGAGTCTTTTTTTCATCCAGTGTCATCAATAGAGAAAAAGGCAGGAAGAAACGGTAAGGCCGATAAATTAAAATGACGTCGATAATTTTCATTTATCATTCGATTAATTGATTTATTGTTTATTGTGACAGGCCGACTTACTATCCTTATATGTATTGTCTGGTTTAGTGGTGGTTCTTGCATTAAGGGAGCCGTGGACATGCCTTTCTTCTCCGAGTCAAAACAGGCAGCAGGTAGCAAGATAAAATTTCTGCTTATTTCAGCTCTGTGAATCACAAAGTCAAACCGTTTCCCTTATTCTACCCACAGTAACTGGAGTCATTCCCATTTCTGTGCAGGGTAAAACACCTGAAAAGCACCAACCTGGCCTTCCAAACTGGAACTGTAGGCTCATTATGTCTTCTTGTCTCAGATGCTCTTTCTGCTTGAAAGTGCAGTGTCATGTTGAATTTCTTACAACTGTCCTCAAAATTGTACTGAAGTTGCAATTTACTTTGACTAGGTTTGCGACGGCAATAAAAATGGTGACAGATTACCTTGAGTTTTAACTCACATTAACCCAGTTCACAGTGATCATTTCTGACATGAGGCCGGTTCAGTTCCTCCAGGTAAGGGGGGGGGGGGGCAGAACCTGACAAGCCCACTGGATTGTTTCACTGGTGGCGTCATGTCAATTCACAAATGTCATCTCAAGGCAATTTACAAAAGAAAAACTCAGTTCAATAGTATCCTGCATACCAGGTCAACGTCATCCTTCTTAGTCAATCCTGGTTATTACACAATGCAGTCAAGTTCAGTTTATTATTTAAATGGATTAAAAAGTTTTCTGTCTAAGGAAACCCAGCAGATTGCATCGAGTCACTCCTGGACAAGCACGTAAGGACTGTAGACAATCGCTTGTGTTGTGTTGTTGACCTTACAGCAATCCCTCAGACTGAACAAGTATGCAGCAACAGTGGGAAGGAAAACGCCCCTTTAACTGGAAGAAACCAGCAGAACCAGTGTTGGTGTGAATCTGCCACCTGCCACGACCGACTGGTGTAGACAGAGCAGCTACACCAAAAAAAAGCAGGAAAACTGATCCAGAAGTACTATCTATGCACAAGAAAAGTGAAAAGTTAATAGCAGTATTACCCCGTTTTTTTCTATAGGTAAAGTTTTTTTAATTCACTATATCGTGCACTATTCTGACATTTGGTAGTGGGGTTAATAACTTTAACTTTGAATTTTTAGTTGCTGACCTGAGCTTATTTGGTATGCTGCTAATCTAACTTGGGATAAATATTGCAAAAAATTCACAAATGCAACAATTCTCCTCACATCCCAGCTGGTAAACAGTTTTTCTTCTTCTTGTCATCCCGAGTTACAGGATGTGAGAAATTATTAGACCAAAGTTAGAACAAAGAAAAAACATTTAATCAGATATAACAAATTTTGGCAAAGTAAGGAATGTGTCAGGATTTGCTTTTGCACACATTATTTTCACACATGCATTTCTCAAAATACTTGTTTGTTATGAGATATTTAATAGCTTTTCATATGATGCTGATTGTTTATATTTTAATGCTTGAGTAGATGAATAAACTCCACTGATAAAGTACTGAGTAAAATCATATTAATGTCATAAAACTTGATGCCTGTTAAAACATTCAAAACGTCTAAAAACCGAATCAATCAGAGTTAGAAACTCCAATGTTTCCAGTGTATTCTTGTATTACCCGCCTGGTGTTTATTTATGCAACATGTAACTAGAAATACTCATTGCATAAACATGAAGTATTGCTGCACTCAAGTAGTGTTCAAAATGCTAAAACAGTCAGCTACTCCTGTCCAAAGCTTGTTCCTCTTTAGAGTGAACCCAGCATTCATCTGCTTCTGTTTTCCTGTGAGAGTTTCTGCTAATCATGCTGGCACCAATCAAAACAAAACTACATCATAGAAAAGCTGTTGTTTAATTTTTAGTGGACAAAAACAATTGTTGGAGTCTATTAAATAGGCTCCAACAATATTGCTAATATTGCTAAACAATATTAGCAATATACCAACATGTGAATCTGAGTTTGATAGACTATTTGTTCTGATGCAACTGGAGTTACTTTTTGGGTTGTATAAAACCAATCTGCTCAGTCTTTGTTTGCTAAATCCAGAAACAGAATTACTGTGTTTAACAGCCCAAACTGACATTGATGTATCTTAAAAATGTCTGCTCTTCTCCATCAACCTTGAAATCCTTACACAACTTTGTTTCTAAGTGTACTTATCGCTCTGACGGGATTTGTGGCTGAAGACCAAACTGACACTTGTCTCCCCTGCTCAGTGTCAATGTGCACCCCCTTGTCAATGGCTATGAGTTACACACACACACCTGCACACACACAGAGTTGCACACACCAGCCTCTGCCAGCAGGTGCTTTTAATGGGCTGGTGTTAATGAGCGTCTTGTTTGGAGCTGTCAGATGACCCTGGGCGATGCAGACCAGCACCATCTTCATGTTCGCAGCTATGGAGGTCACCACTCATGCCATGTATGTGTGCGGAGGTTTTGGTTTTTGCATTTTAATGTTTTTCAGAAGTTCACATATTTATATAATCTGAACAAATATCACATTTTTTGACTGAATAGTATTTAGCCATTTTGTGGTTGTTGATCTTAATCCTTATTAAATCTCTGAGGCTTTTACAACAGCTTTCTTTTGCTATAACGCACAGGGGCTGATCTGTAGGATATGAAGCTAATTAATGTCTCGTGACAGAAAAAACATCCTGATGGTTCTGACAAATTGTTTTATATTTGTGATGAAAATATTAGAATGAGTGATTTTAACTTTACAGATATAAATATTTTGTTTTTTCAAAAGAATAAACTGTTCATTAATGTAACTTATTGACAAGTAGACTAGTAATGTCACTGTACTGGTGATGTAACTTTCAGATGGTAAACATGTAAGACTTCAGCATCTTGAAGGATCTGTGACAACCCTGTCTTTATTTATCAATAGCAGTGCTGCCTCTCCCCGTTGCTCAGCATTTTTAGTCAGCTTTGTAAAAGAAGTCTAATAGACTTTTCCCAAAACTGTAATATTACTTCTAGTCAGAAGAAAAGCATTGGTGAAATTTGAGAGTTTACTTAGGCATTTATGATGGATTGATGGAGTAAGTGATGGGAGAGTTATCAAGTGGTGAAAGATATGGAAACCTTTATATATACAGTAAGATGCAGCACTGGTGCGCTGGAAAATATTCTGGGTTTTTTTCGAGCTACAGTAGGAACACGGGCGTTACAATGTTTTATCCTGAAAGAATCTATTTTCCTTCCGTGTGCCCAGCAAGTGTTTCCCAACCTTTAGCGCACTCACTGCTAGTTGACAGTGAGACTGTAATCTAGCTCGCTGTGTGGAGACCAATTCAATGAGTGGGAATCGCCTGTGTTGGAGCCAAGCTGCGGGAGTGCGTGTGTGTTTAAGTAAAGGAGACTCAAGCTGACAGTTTGCCGGCAGCCTTGCACCTGCACTCGGCAAGGTGTTGATCTCAGATGGGGGGTGAAGAGAGGAAGTAGGAGAGTCAGGAGGAAGCACAGCAAAAGATCCAACGCGAGGTGTTGAGAATGAATTAAAAAAGACTTGTGGATAAAAAAAACACAGGATGGGAACCCTGAGAAGCGGCACAGATGTGGCATGTAATACCTTTTGTTTTGTTTTTTTTGTTGTTTTTTTTACCTGTATCTCTCCTCGATGTGGCTGAGTTTATGCATGCCACAAGTTAGAGAAAGGGTGCAGCTGTGCAGTAGGCGAGGCAGGAGAGCCAATTGGACTGATGAATTCTTTCATAAGTGAATGCCAAGACCGGAGTGCAGCCAGAGACTCATTTGTCAGAACAATACCATCATGGCATGATGTTTCACTCTGTCTTTGGCAGAAGAACTAACAACTCTCCGTTTCTGCATGGCTAAAACCTCCACTGATACCAAGATTATCCCGGGGTTAATTCAGATAAAAAGATATTAGTATTAGTTCATTATAAAAGTTGCAATGCACATGAAGTATGCTGATAGCTTAATGGGTTTGTCTCTTTTGAATTCATTAGTTGTTTTCAACCTCCTAGCAAAAAGGCGGGTTTGTTGCCGCCTGCGGAGGAGCCAGATCTCCACGGTGTCTCTGGAGGACGCTCAGTAGCAGGTCAGAGCACTCCATGGCACTGTCAGCGAAACACACGGCTTGGCAGCCTGAATTATTAAATACCACAGTAATAATAATTTAATGCATTATATCTAATGTGACAGGGAATAATTAAATCAAATATTAATAAAAAACTTTGAATTTAATCAGGCACATGCGAGGCGGAACAGTCCCTTGTCTTGAACAAAGGCTATTTTTTGTGACGATATTTACAGTGCTGTCTGGCCCAGTTTAAATAGTGGAAAGAGAACCAGAGACAGACAGATGGGAGGGGGTTAATTGGAGATGACATGTGTCCATTGTTTTTGCATCCTCTCTCCCATATGCTTGTGTTGCACAACTCACTCTTCAGGTCAACAGCATCAAAAGTCCATCAGGAATAAAATTGAATTTTTTCTTTGTATCTTTTTGGTTTTATAATCATACAACTTTGTACCCATAGTTATTTTGGTTAGTTCCTAAAATCCTTCTTTTACCACAGTGTTGTCTTTTTGCTTATAAATGGAAACCAAATAAAAATAAAACCAAATAATAGAACAGGCCGCCATGTGTACTATGATTTAGTAAAAATACAATGATTTCGAATTTTTTCACAAAAATTGTTTATCAAAGAAAAGAAAGTTATTCTTAATCTTATTCATTTAGCTCTATCAGAAATAAAAGAAGTAAACAAATTAATATAAACAAATGACCTAGTGTCTGAATGTCACTGATTATTAGTTGTGTTAGTGTTTTCTCTATCACATATTTATCTGGTTTGGATAAATAGACTTTAGGATAAACACCTGCTAATAGTTGAAGTAAAAATACCTGCTACAAAATTATCTCTATTTTTGGCCAATTTTCTCTTTATTGTACATTTTAGTGAAATTAATCTATGTAGTGCTTTATTAGTACTTGCAAATCAAAGCACATTACATTAGACCCACACTCACTTAGAAACATGCAGATACCCATACATAGGAAGCTGGGGGTTAAGTGTCTGTACTTGAAAGGAAGAAGCTGGAAACAAACCCACAACTTCATAAATGTACCACCTCCGAGGCACAGTCAGTGTGTCTGTTCTGCTAGTTTGCTGACAAACATCTGTTGAATCGACACCCTGATTTTTTTCTTAACAGAGATTTCTGCTGGTGTAAATTGGTCAGGTCAGCATTCTTTCTGGCATCTCATTAAAAGACATTCACTGTTGAAAAGTTATGGACTAAAGGTTTGAAAGTGTTGTGAGATGTTCAGTTTGATTATTTTTAAGGTGGATTTGTTATTTAAAATAACAATTTGTTTTCCTGGTAAAATACTGTGAATGCAATGGAGCACGCACATTATTTTATTTCGAAATAACTATTGCAGAAAGTGCTTTTATTTAGTGAAATATGAAGTACTGGCTGTTTTTCGTTGCAGTGTCTTAGCTCAACTGTGAGGAATGCCATGTCTGAGATGAGCTGTTTTTTTAAGGTCTGTAATAACTTAAGCTCAACTATTAAAGAGTTGAGTTAGATCAAGATCCTTGTTTTCAATATTGATAAACTCCAGCTGTAGAACAGGAGGTTTAAAGTCATAATCATTTAAAACCTCGGCTGTGTCTTGACACTGGCAGCGGTGAAATTAAATTATGACATTTTAATGATTACATCTTTAAACTACACTGTGATTTGTAAAGCAGGAATAATGCCTTAATTCAGTCATATATCATTTTTTTGTAGTCTATACAATTTAGGTTAAATTTTATGTAGATTACGTGTGTGTCTCTCATTTTTTCAGTTTTTTCCCTGAAGGCTTGCCATACACTGGCAAAGTGTTGATCTGAGTGTCAGTAGGTCTCCTTTCCCAGCATTCCTCTTCTCCACCAGCTGACAGACAAGGTCAGAGACTCATCCTGTCTGTCTTCTGCCGCTCCTGACAGCTTCTCCTTTGAGAGACAAACCCTGCACAACCCTGTGCTCCGTGGCACGCACCTTTAACAATTAATATTGCATCACCATTTTTCCAGGCTGCTCCCCCTGGACTTCCTTCTCAGGGTTTGATTGGGCCGCCACAGTCCCTTGTTTCTTGACCTCACTCAGCCCCTTTGAATAACAGGGAAAAGTAGATTACACATTGCACTGCACACATTTAGTCTGATATTAAGCAATTAGTGATCTTTTACATTTAAAATTAAGCAAATTAAGCAAACTCATTAAATACTGACTTGGCTGAGATTAACTCTTGTACAACATTAATTTATTTACTTCTTTTCTGCACATTGTCTAGGTTTTCTTCAGTCTTGTCAGTAGGATATGATATTATGCTTACCTTTCTTTTCTAGTTAGATTTACTTTTGTAGATCATGAATGTAAAATTTATTTTCAGTGTTCAAAATTTTGAAATATGTAAAACAGTGTGAAAGAAAACAAACAAAAATCCTAAACTACCTGAAAGTTGACAAAGAATGACGGTGTTGTGCATGAAGCATAGTGATGGTTTCTTGAATAAATTATGCTTTGGATGAGCCACTCTTTCTGTTACCATGCCCCCAACCAATTAAATATCCTAGAAATTCTCCATGGACGAGATAATATGCAATGTGGTCCTCATGAGGCACCGATCCTAGTTACCCTGTTCTCAGCTGCACTGGGTGCCACGTTCCTCTCTGAAACAACGGTCTTGGTTTCCCTAAGATGAAAAGCTCTTCGGCTTTTCTCAAGGACACTTCATTTGTTTACAACTTCCATTGTGTTTAGAGTTTTGATTTAAATAAATCACTCTCTTGGGGTTAACTGGAAAATATTACTCTAAGCCCAAAAGTTGCATCTCCCTCAAATTGAGTAGACACTACGCCAACTTATTCAGAATATCTGCCGAGATCACAAAGTAGGTTTTTTGATGCGTTTTACTGCTCATACCTGATAAAATATTTCAAGCTCACATGTTGTGCAGGTAACGTTTGAAAATCCAGCTATCTCAGAGGAGACAAAGTTTTTTTTCTTCAATATGTGTTGCTAAAGCTGATAAGTTATTTCTAAGAATAAAATATAACAAAGTATCCGTCTTTTCTCAACATAAGATGCCCAGGACAGGCCCATCAGAGGGAGATTACTTTATGGATTTCTTCAGCGTGTTGCCACCTTCTATCATTCTGATTGTGCAGCTACTGTTATAGGCTCGTAGCTCCATTTTTCAAACTCCGAACTACTTGCAGTAAAAGACACAACACCTCCCTGTGACCTTAGCGGATGACTTATCCTCCCACCTTGGGGACTGAGTAATGTGTTTGTGGCTCTGAGAAGCGATATGGTGCTGTCCATCTGGGCTGGGGCTTGGAGCAGCTCGAGCGGTGAGGATGTATTTGTCTGAATCGCAGCTCCTGGTGCGCCCATTTGACTTGTCCTCTCATGCGTGCGCGCTCATACAGTTTGCTGACACACGGGCTCAAATGCTTCTTAGTATAGCTTGATGGAGGAGCGTGGGGAGGTGGTCACACCTTTGCTGCTAAAGCACTCACCTGGCATCTCCTCAGCACTGATTTAACTTGACCTGCAGGTGTGAAGCAAACACACACACACACACACACGCACACACAGACCGTGCTGGCGATCACTTGTTCGCGTGTGTTTCTTGAAACAGATGAGCATGCCTGGTGTGAAGGAGAGGCAAAGAACGCCGACATGTCAGTCAGCAAATATGGCTACTTCTTATTTTCCATCACACTAGAAGGATAGAAATAGTGTAATTTTCTGCTCAGGAGCTGTCTGTCTCTGTGTTGCTGATTTCATTTTGAAAGCTGACATTTGCACGGCCCTTCCGCTGTGTGTGTGCGTGTGTGAGAGAGTGTGTGTCTGTTCACAGATCGCTAATCTCTCTAAAGTCGTATTTGTTCTCCAGGTTTTCCCCCCACTACAAACATTTCTCTGATCAAATCTGTTAAAAAAAACCACCACTTCAAACAAGTACACACACATGCATCCATTCCACCACAACTCAACATGTTGTCATGGAAACCCTGTTAATCCTAAACCAACCATCACGCAGTTGTTGCATCAGACAAGCCAATCAAGAGGAGGGACGCGATGAGCTGAATTACTGTTTCACTTCTTGTTTAATTTCACATCTAAAAGTTTATTTTCATCACTTGAATTATACATCAACTGAACGTCTGTATTTACTTGGCATTCGCTGCATTTTAATTCAGAGGCTGTCACGTCCCATTTTACCCAGCTTCCCCAGTGAATATTTTCCGTTTTCTTTTACAATTCAGAACTGACAAACTGTGTAACCAGCACTAAATGGAAGTTTAAATAAATTTAAAAAAAATTCATGGACGACCAATGTTAACTGTAAAATTAAAAAAATGTAATATTAATTTTAATACAAGTTAAAGTCTCTGAGTAGTTTCCTTCATGCTCTATAAGCATAGAGTATAAAAGTCCTCTCACACCTGCGCACTGCCAAACAGCTTGTTGAAATCAGACTCCTTTCGATTACAAAACAGATAATTTTGGCGACTTCTGGCTAGTCGGAGCATGACCAAAATGATTGCAACAAAGTATGTTAACTGTTGGTCTTTCCTCCAAACATAATGCTGTTTAAGATCTATTGCATTTTTTGAAATTGACTAAAGTATGGTCAGATTAACAAGAAAAGCAAAACATAAAACCCCACTCATAGGTGTTAATCTGAGTATAAAGAAGTGAAATTTAAAATGCAAAATCATTATAACAGCATAGTTTATTTGCAATATAGTAAATAAATCTAAACAGGAGAAAAGTCAGTCGCTTGCTTTGGCCCGTCTAGGTTGAAAATTACAAATAAAACAGCTTAATAGTTGAAAGATACCCTTTGCCTTTTAAAAAAGAAAAAAAAATCCTCTCCCAAGTAGTAGCTAAAAATGTTCAATATGTACAAAACGTAGGGAGCATCATGAAAACTTTCTCTTCCAAAGCTTTGTTTTCTTGTGGATTTTTGGTTATTGACTTTTTCAATTTTGCATTATAGAAATATTTCTTAATATTTTCCCCATTTTGTTCCCCACAGTGACATGAATTTCAACTATGAATCCCCAGGATTTTTCACGGCACTGTGGCAGAGTTAATTACTTTCATGCATCTGTACCACAGTTGTGCTGGCCTGATAGTGGCATTGTGAAAAGATATTTTGTTGTTTCTGCAAATTAAAATTCAAATGTTTTCCTAAATTAATTCGATAAGAAGAAATAAATTGATTTGTGCACTAACAAGCTCAATTTATTTGTCAATTTGCTGAAAAGTGGAATTCACTGAACATTTTTTGGGGATATATATATATATATTTATATATATATTTTGCTAAGTTAGAGACTCACTGAAATTGTGAATCCTGTTCCACATAACAGAGATCAGTAAGGAGCAGACACCACAAAACTGGCTGATATCTCATAATTCACAAACCATTTTAAACATGGTAAAGAAGAAGAAGCTATCCAAAATTGTCTGCTTTCATGAGTTTCTGAAATGAGTCTGTGTTTATAGGAGAAAAAAAGGCTGAAGAGACCCCAATTAGCAGAACTGATATGCAGCTGAAAGCTTTGGAAATCACTAAAGAGCTGAACACAGCCACAGCCAAGTTCAGAGTCTGTTTAAAAGATTGATGCAACCAAATTGACTGTGAGAATGTTCCAGAACTTCTTTTCCCCACGCTTCATTTAAAAGTTTGGAAATAGCTACGGATTCTGAAATAAGTAGTCTTGCAAAAAAATATTCACGCCCCTTTTATTTATTCATTTTGGTCCCGAAATAAACAAAACAAAAAACAAAAAGATCCATTTTACTGACTGTAGTCAATTCAATCCAATATTATAGATATTCAATGTCATTCATATGCAGTCCTAATCAATCCTAATTATAAAACAATATGGTTAAGTTCAGTTTATTATGCCAATTGACAAAGGGGTTTCTATCGACGAAAGCTAAACTTCATCAAATCCTTAACTTTACAGTGATTCCTGATAGTGAGTGTGTTTGTGGTGACAGTGGAGAGGAAAACTAGCCCATAAAACAATGTCCTAAGCTCATGTCATTGATAACTGTTCACAGTATCATCCACACAAAGACCAGTAATAAACTCACAGGCCAGGCTAAGGAGAGCTTTATTCAGAGAATCAGCCAAGAGGCTCATGGTAGCGCCAGAGAAACAGTTTAAGTGAGACAATCTGTAAACAGCACAACAACTACTACTTGTTTTACTGTGAATAAGTGATAGTTGTTGACATGGCAACAACTATTACCTAGTGTAATAGCCAATAAATGTGGGCATTTATTCAAGATGAGCAACAAAAAAGCCACTTTTGAAACAAAGCCATTAAACATTCTCTTTGCAATTTGTCACAAACCATTGAGACCCGCCAAACAACAAAAGCTGAAGATGCTCTGGTCAAGAACAGAACAGCTTAAATTTTTTAGCTTCATGCAAAGTGCCATATGTGGAGTAAAATTAATCCGATACATCGCCCTGAACACCCATCGTCTCAGTGAAACATACTTGCTGCAGAATCATATTGTGGGGAGGCTTTTCTTCAGGAACTGGTCAGGGCTGATGGGAAGATGGAGGAAATAAAATGTAGGGAAATTTTGGAAGAAAACCTTTTAGAGGGTAAAGGTTCACCTTGAAGCAAGACATTGACAGTAAACATGCGTCAGAGCTGCAATTAAACGGTTTAGATAAAAGTGTGTTTAATGGCCCAGTCAAAGTCCAGACCTAAATCCAATAGTATCTGTGGCATACAAAACATCAGTCTATGTTCTATCATAAAATGTCTGTATAAAATATTCTAAGATTTTTGGTTTTAAAATATAAACGTGACAAAATTCAAAATGTACACGTATTTATTCAAGGCAGTGTAAATACTTTTATGAATGAAAAATGGTTTTAGCATAATGCTAATATATGTATGTCACAGTGCAACGTGATTTCAGGATGTTGGTTGTTTCTTGAAAACGTTTTATACATGTGGATTCAAGGTTTGTGTGGATCGCTGATTCTTTTTCTTCAAGCATTTTGACCAGTCCTCACAGTTTCTGTAGGAAAACACAACTCTTTTCGACAGCACACTGTTGGAGCCATTTTCACTGACTGAATGTCACACTGTTCTTTCTTATGTCAGAACACAGAGTGCAGCCCTCACAATATAACACACAATTGTCAGGGATAAAAGTGTCAAAAACTACACTAGCAGTGGCAAAATACTGCTGTTGGGAGCAAGCAGAGGCAACAAAACCCTGTATCTTTTGATTTATGTTTATGTGATAGCCATGTTGTGAGGGCATCAATCTTTTCCTACAATTCAAGGAGAGGCACCTTCCTCGAGTAGACAAAGGCCCTGTAAGGTAATTCATTACATTTTGATTTAAAGACTCGGCCATAAGGTGTATGTGTGTGTTTACATTTAGTGTGGGGTTAAACCTGTGTTTATCGTACAGAATAGATGAGTCTCTTGGAAATTTATTTAGGCGATGTAAACATGCACAGTGAAAAGTGTTATATTGCCAAAAGTATCACTGCATCTACTTTCACACACACTTGAACTTGGCTGGTACCACATTCTTGAACTAAAGGGTTTTTTTTTTCCAAGGTTTATGCAGCACTAGTGGACTTTATTCATTATATCTGCGCAGAGAGAGAGAAGAGGAAAGACATGTAGCAAAAGGTCTGGGGCTGGCAATGGAACCGAGGATGACTGAGTTGAAGACTGCAACCTCTGCATATGAAACATCCGCTGTACCACTGAGCCTTTTGGTGCCCCAAACTACAGGGGCACCACAGGCGCACACAGCAAAGTACTGTTCACAAAGTTCAGGTTTTCATAAAGCAAAGTATTTCTCAAACCATAGACATAATGGTGGGAGTTGATGTATAAATGTTACCATGAAGCAGTTTCATCCTATAACTTCGCATATATGTTTAAAAATAGCAGAATATGTTGAACCTACGCAACTCTGTCTTTCTATTGGCCTACTTAAGATGTTTTAGACCATTTGCTAAATTGTAGACTGGTATAATACCAAGAAAACAAAAATGCTTTACCATACAATACTCGTTTTAGCATTTTCCACATTTGGGAGCTCTTTCATGTGTAAATTAAGGAAGAAATGTGCTCAGCTTTTTGTTAATGAAGAGTGCATATTATCACGTTGTCTTTTGTTGCTTTAATGTTGTTTTGGTGTGTCCCAGCGGCCTGTTGATTCGAGTCGAGCACTAAGTGGTTGTTAATGGCACAAACATGGCTGTGTTTTTAAAATAGCAGACTGCCCATTAGACTGGTATTAACAAGGTAATGGACTGTTACTAAACTGCTGAATGACATTGCCGCTACCGCCCTGGCCGAGGCGAGCCGTGCAGTCAACAATAAATAAACAATAACAAATAATTTGAACAAAACCACAGAGAAGAAGTCTGATTTCAAACTTAGTGTAGCTATGGACAGGGAAGAAAGCTTTAGGTAGGACCTTCCAGAAGTGGAAAAAGAAAAACTGACTCAATGACATAGCTAGGAGGCATGAGTGTGGTTATTAAAGCAGGGATGCTCTATGGTTGTTTACTTCAGCCCAGCTGCTTTGTTGTGTCTCAGAAATTATTGATAGGTATGAAGAGACAAAGTAATAAAGAACTACACATCAGTTGTGTCTGTACATTGGACTCCCCGTCTGCACAGTCTGTCAAATTAGTTTTAGTTACAGCTTCTTTCTGCCATCTCACTGATATTCAGGACCAGGCTCCAACCTCTCGTTTTATCAGACGCAGAGGGACATGGTCATGTATTTTGTGTCAGTTTGTGCACATGTAGCCTTTTTTTTTGTAGTTGATTGCGTCCTGCACATACACAGTCACGTACGTGCTCCAATGCACACATGCGCACAAATGTGCTCTTACAGTGTGGTGTGGCGATAGGCCAGCACAGTGGGGGGTATATCCCAGGGAAATCATTTCTCTCACTCCTTTCTTCCTATTTGTAACTTGTCCTTTCAAGCAAGACGGCCCTTAAAGTTCAGTGGTGCATTCTTCAAAAAAGGCTATTACTGGCTGCCTCTGATTCTGTATCATGCTGCGCACAGACCAGCCATCCCTCCTTTTTATGTGCCTCTCCTCCTGTCATCATTTTCTGAAGCCAAGAGAGGAGTCAGGGTTTCCGAAAGGCCTGTGACCAATGCCTTGAAACCCTAAGCAATCTCCGCCTCTGACTTTGCTCCAGATGTCCGTATACTATCGCTAAAAGGGGCCTATTGCTTTTGATACTTGACAGAGCTCCCGCTTTGTCTCTGTGTTTGTGGATCTCTGTTATGCCCTTTATGCTGACTGTCTATCACAGTAATTCTGAAGACTTAGAGGGCTTTTAGAGAACAGCGTGAGACTTTAGGAGATATGGGTGGCATCTAAAGTGTATGAAGAAAATCCTGATGCTGTTACTGGCTCTGTGGAGAAGGAATAAAGATGCCCATGCAGACAACAGGCTATAATCATAGAAAAAAGGTCTCCTAAATTCTTATTTGTTAGGAAAGTGGCTTGTCTGACAACTCAGGATTGGTTTTAGCAGATGTTAAAAAAGAGTCAGTTTGATTTTCCATCATTTCAAAGCCTCTGCAGAGTAGGCTAACATGGTTTCAGGCAGGGTATATAATTAGACACTGTCTGTATTAAAATAGGGTGGCCATTTCACCTTTTCAGTATTTTGTACATTTACAGTTTTGTCCTTTTAATACCAAACTCTTGAATACATAAATGAGCCATGTGCAACAGCCCATTTTCTACTCACAGTATGGTAGCGCAGTAGGAGGAGCATTAGGAGCACAATATATGACGTAACTAAGGAAATGTACCCCTGCTGATTGCGCTGCACCCTGCTGATACAGTAACGTGGGAAGACTTTTCTTATCTTAAGGAATTTGATTATGTGTAGCCAATTTCCAATCAAGAAATTGTAAAGTTCTGGTAAAGTCTTAATCTGATTCAGAATTTTTTTTTTAGCACAATATCAGACGATAGAGGAATAGTGTTAAAAATACCATTCTTCATTCAGTAACATACACTCGTTCACACTAAAGAGAGTTGTCAGCTTAACTTCATAACACTAAGCATGACTATTTCATTAATTGGAAAAAAAAAATAGACTTTTAAGTTTCTGACCGGCTGCTCATCAGTTCGGAGCGATCAAGCTGAAAATCATCAGATTCTGGTCACCATCTGGTTTCTCTGTGCATCTCTAATATTCATGCTATGATGTTTGAATACATAATCTTTCACAGATGGACTCCATGCTTGACATGTCCCCAGCTACTCTGCAATGGTTAAGAGTGTATATTCATGAATTCATGTTCATTATGTCAAAATAACCGGTGTACTCTTTGATCATTTTTCTGTCTTAAAGCTTTAAAACACTTAATGTTGGAATTCCTGACTGATTTCTGTCCCCAGTGGAGTTAAACTGTGAAATGCTGTCTTTTACTCTATGAAAATATGCTACTAAAATCTATATAATTTTATCAACATAAGTTAAATGGATGTCCTAGCAAAAGGACCAATTGAAAGTGGTGTCAATTTAGCAACTTTTTGCTCTGTGGACTGAAGCTGCTATTTGCTGTAGTGATGTACAAGAGCACTCCAGGGTGTTTAACTGCTGGGGGTTATCACCATTACAGCAAAACTCACATCTGAACACATGTTTTAAAAGGTTAGAAGCTGTGAATCAAAGAGACCAGCTCTTCTTTAATATCATGGTCGGGGATTTAATATGCCGGTCATAGTGTATTCATCTATGTCACCCAAATAGTCCCACAGCTCACAGTGATAACTCTCTGCTGTGTGGTCAATGATGGCCAAAGGCCTGCATTTCAACGCCATCTCCCCATTAACATAATTAGAAAGCCCTTCAGCTCAGGCCTGAATACTGATGGCGGGATAGCACCTTGTTTCCCCTCCTTCCCGTCTCTCCAACACTCGTCTCCCTTTGTCTGCGCATCTCAGTCTGTCACTCCCATCGTCTGTGACCTCCACTGTCATCACGGTTGCCCTTGAGGAGCAGAAATCTCTCCATTTCACAGGGACCAGCCATAAGGGGCTTGATTGTAGCAAATTGATCCATAATCACACAGTGCTCAGAGCTTTTTTGTCCTGTCGCCTCTTCATCTCCACTTGAGAGGCACACTGTTGGAGTATTTACATGCTTCCTTCTCGATGGTTTCTTCTGCTCTCGCCCTTCTATCGTTTCCTTTTTTATTCCCATCTCTTGCTCCCTTCAAGTCAGTGCTTTTATCACTTTGCCAACCAATTTTCTTTGCCCTCCCTTTCTGTTCCTCCACTTTCTGTCTGAATGTGATGCCAATCACTGAGTCTCAACATGGGCATTGTAATTCTCTCCTTACCGACTGCTGACCAAAGCACCTCTGCTTTTGATTGAGCTCTTCAGCTGCACACATAACCCTGATAGTCATGATAGAGGAAATGAGCATGTAGGGGTGACTACACCTGAAAAAAAAATATCTCATCAGCTTGTCCTCTTTTATTTTTGGCAGTGTTTTGTGTCTTTTTCATTGTAGAGACACAAGACTTTGCACAGCACTTGAGTCGAAGAATAATCTTAGGTGAGTTTGCCTCTTGGCTGAGGTTAGACAAGCATTTAATAAATTGTACAAGTAAAAGAAGAAAATACAGCAATGCCTTTTCCATCATTCTAATTCAGATTTGCATCGGTCATGACATCAATCAGTGGCTCATCCAATTCAATTAACATTTCAACTTTGTCACTACCAGATTAGTTTTTAATCCTTTGGTCTGTACCATGTCAAACTCAAGAAACTGCAGACCTATTCCACTGAGATGAGCTCTAGCAGTCATCTGCATTGCTGGCTGCAAATGTATTACCGTCATCTTGAAAAACCACCTGATATTTGGAAAACATTTTAGCAGTCAAAGTCCAGACAACAGAGCCACTGAAACAGTCTTTAAATTTACATTTCTGTCCATCCGTCCATCCATCCTTGCAGGGTTGTGGGGGTGCCAGTGTTCAGCGGTTATCGGGCGAGAGGCATGGTACACCCTGGATAGGTTTCCAGTGCATCGCAGGATGGGGTGAAGATTGATGAATTTTGTTTTTCACCCTGACAATCTCCTGTCACGTCATAAGTCATCTTAAAATGTCAGCTAGTTAGGCAAGGATGACAAGCTATTTTTCATCAGGATAATTTGCAGCAAGCAAAACAAATAATTTTTATTTGCAATATAGAAAGAACATCACTTGAAAAGAAGATTCCCTCCCCAGGTGTAATACCACACAACGATAGATTATGCTGAATTTGACTGAGTGTATTTTTAAATTACAATTACATCAGTTTTGGTGCTTTGGTATTGGAAACTCTCTTGCTGTTTGTGTCCCTTCTCCTATTAACGTAAATAGATGTATTCATTGGCGCCCATTGTAAAGGTGTGTAAAAAGCCTTACAAACTAACTTTACTGCAATAGCTTACTATCAAAATCTTTATAAATACACTTAAGTTGCATTTATGTTTCAGGGTATTGGGCTACCCATGATTTTGTTTGAAGTAATTATTTATTAACATCCATTTTATTTCTCTTGCTGCATAATATAAATTAAATATTGGATTATTTTTCAGGATGACATTATGCTACTGCAAGTGAAAATCTATTTATTTTAATGTTTTTTTACGCACCATAATGAGGGTTTCCAAAGGAATTTTCCATGTCTGTATATTTAATGTACATTAATGTTCATTCTTGTTTGTCTCAGAGAAAAAGGAGGCTTTATTGTATAACAATTAGCTATATTTCTGCTGTTTTTCCCCCTTCCTGCAGAGCTTCATGCCTCCTCTCTCTTCGAAGGGTTTAGCTGTGTAATTCGCGGTGCGTTCGGTGGCAGGAGATGCTTTATGAATGTGTGAGGAGGCCTTGGCAGAATCCTTGCTTCCCCACAATAAGATGAGCTGAATAAATCTGAACCACACCACAGACTCTCCAGCACCCACACACATGCTAGCACACAAAAATTTAAGTCAGGGACCTGGTCAATTCCTGGGGAAGAAAACAGAATCATAAAACTCTTATCACTTTAGAACCCTCTGCACTTTGGCGCACAGCCCCCATCCTTCTCTGTCTGCCTCTTTTTTTTTTTTTTTTCCTTTCCGCCTCTCTGTGTCTGGTCGTCCTTGAGGTGGGAGCGGGGTGGTGTTACAGCGGGTGGAGCGAGGGTGTGTGTGTGTGTAACGGCTTGATACCCATTGAGCCTCACTCGGCTGGTCAGTGCGCAGTGCTGCCTCTCGTTTCAAGGCTCTGTATAAATACAACGTCAGTGACAATTTACGGCTCTGGCCCATCCTCGATGCTACACTGTGAGCAGAGCGTTGAGCGTGGCTTGTTGCCATTTTGCCAAAGTGAAGCCAATTTATTATAGTGTAAAATCCGCAGAACAGAGATATGGGGAGGCCTTGGTTTTTGAGACCTGCAGTGAAAAATTGTGTTTATTTGTGATGAACAGGGCAACCATGCATACTGGGCCATAAAGATTTTTAGATTTTGTTTTTATCTGCTTCAATTTAAAAATCAATGCTATGGAAGACTTGTAAGGTTTAGTGTCTTCCATGTCAAAAAAGTTTAGACACAAGTGAGATTTAAAAGCATCTTCTTGATTAAATTTTCTTTTAAACTGGGTAGTTTCTTTTAAATATATACCTTGTCTTCAGGAAATCCTGACAGGCTTAAGAGAAATGATGACCAAGATCTCAGTTAATTACATCATGTCACAACTTATGAGAGCGGGCCCAAAGTTCCTGAGAGGGCTGTCACAGAAAGAGCTGATCGGCACAATCAGGACTGACCTTCAGAATCCATTTGATTTATGTTGTATTTTTCTTTTTTTATTCACCAGCATTTTCCTTCACCGACATAATTTACATATTTATCTGAGCTGATCTGAGTTTGACATCCTTTATTTATTTTTTTTTCTTACCCCCACTTCCTGGCAAGCAGCAGGAGAATGAGCTGCACTGCACCGTGCGGTGCGGCGCGGCGCATGACTTTGGCAGGTGAGAAAAATGCTGAGGGAGCACTTTGATTTGAAGGTGTGGGCATAAATTTTGCTTCTTGCTGCTTTCACTCACTCATTGTCACCCACCACCTCCCGCTCCCCAACCCAGCTTCCATCAATTTTTACATGCACACTCATTCATATATTTATTTTCCCTTAACAGTGTTTTGAGCTGTTCTGATGGCACTCAGAAGATGTGAGATGTTCTGATCAGCAAGGAGGCAGTGAAGAACTCACATCACAATGAGCTTAATAAAATTAAGAAACAGAAGGAGTGTAACATAAACTCCAGGAGAAAATGACAGCATCTCCTGCACATGAAGTCACACTGTGGTATGAAGATTAACTATATTGGTTTTTATTATGTGCCTTGTCTTCAATGTTAGGAAAAGCCATGAGTGAACACTAAAATGTAAGTTAAATTATTTTAGATTATGGTTTAGAACAACTGGAAAGAGTTTCGATAAACCCTACAAAAAGTTATGATTTACTACATTTGCTTCATGCACGGTGGTGCAGTTGGTAGCACTGTTGCCTTGCAGCAAGAAGGTCCAGGGTTTGATTCCCGGCCCGGGGTCTTTCTGCATGGAGTTTGCATGTTCTGCCTGTGCATACGTAGTTTCTCTCCGGGTACTCCGGCTTCCCCCAACAGTTCAAAAACATGACTGTCAGGTTAATTGGTCTCTATAAATTCTCCCTAGGTGTGAGGGCGTGTGTGTGTGTGTGTATGGTTGTTTGTCCTGTCTGTCTCTGTATTGCCCTGCGACAGACTGGCGACCTGTCCAGGGTGACCCCACCTCTCACCTGAAACGTTAGCTGGAGATGGGCACCAGCACCCCTCCTTACCCCACAAGGGACAAGGGTGTACAGAAAATGGATGGATGGATGGATGCTTCATGATAAGGGAAGTGCCCAGAAGGTGAAGCCTCTCTAAGATAAAAAAAAAAACAGTACTAGGGTGTACCATAGAAAAGCCTGTGGTGTGTTGTTGCATTTAATTAAGAGGATTTTCAAACTTTAGGTTTTAGATTGAATAAATAACTTTATTGATGCAATGGAATCACAGAGAAAATGGATCTCAGTAATGGATAATTAGATCCATTTTCTCTGTGATTCTATTGCATCAATAAAGTTATTTATTCAATCTAAAACCTAAAGTTTGAAAATC
>CAEGAE010099014.1:0-20516 GCA_903067095.1 Girardinus metallicus
AGTCAAATCCCGTCGCTAACATGAACACAAACTATAAATGTCTGGGCAAGGTGAGAGTTCATCTATTAAACTGACTGGAGATGGAAACAGAAACAGAAAGCTGGAGTATAGACATTTTTTCATAATAGCCTGCTTCCAAATAGGCAGGCTATTTGTGCCTCTTTATTATTACATTGAATTAATTTCAGATTTTTGTATAACTTTTCTTCAGGTTAACTTAGAAAGTGAGCTATTATTGTTACAAGTTAATTTTCTAAACTACAGAAAAGTAATTGTTAGTGAAGCTCAAGTGTGAAAAAATGGACTGATAATGATATGCGATAGTAACCCTGCTGTTATGTTAGATTTAACAATGTTTTATGTCATCTTTTTTTTTTATCCGATTACCTGATTAATTGTAAGAATAATCGATAGATTACTCGATTACTAAAATATTGGTTTACAACAGCACGAGAAGAAATGATCAAGAAAACTGCCTAATCAGCCAATCTCCATAAGGATTGTTTGTTTTTATATGGAGATCATCTGATCTTTTGTTTATAAGCATGACTTTGTCTAGTTGACTGATTTGTATGTTTTAAGTTTCCTAAATACCCAAACAGAATGGACTGAAAATAAGTGTACGTTATGTTAGAAGACATAACACAACTAATCCTGAAAGACATTTCTCTTAAGGGGGACATTATGCATCTTTCAGTGACATCCTGTAACTGTTACCTTCAGTTGTAATAAAAAAGGCCATATATATATATATATATATATATATATATATGAAACATGACTGAAAAGAAATTTGACTTTGCAATATGACGCCTTGAAGTTGGCCTCTTTGTCTTTAAGAAGCTCCTACTCTGACACTTCGCCTTCACCACGACGCTTCTCATTACAACAGTTCTTAGGAACATGGGACTGAAAAGTAGTTTGCTTGATAAGCTAAGCAGACTTGCAGTTTCACTAGATGTTTACTAATTGCTGCTGCTAGTCTGAAGGAGCTGGGTGGGGAAGTCGTGTGGGAGGATGAAATTATGCAGTCAGTATTTACTAATAAATGGCAGCTGGTTGCACAAGATTTCATTACAGGGTGTCTGGGATCGAACACAAGTGAGTGCCACACTTTTCATATTCATTTTCAAAACATGCTGAAAACCATTCATCATTTTTATATGTCTGCTAGACACAGTCCAAATTTAAGTTTGTGGTTGTAAAGTGAAGATCTTCAAGTGATGTGAAGACTTTTGCAAGGCACTGTAACTCTGCTAGAGATATCTAGGAGGTATTCATCCCCACAGCAATCTACATTAAAGTTAATGTTAGGCTTCAGGTTGTCATTTACCCATCCTGATCTGTGTTTAGCTTAGCGTTTGTTTTATATACCAGACCCACTCAAGCCTGCAGCACACTAGTGGTCTTTTTTTTTTTTTTTTTTACTCTTAGTTGTTTTATCTCTGATTCTACAAAATCCTCATCTGTCTTCTTAAACACCCCCACATTACAAGTAGGTTCCCCATAAAGTCTGCCAACAAATACTTTGGATTCCTGAAGAGAAATGATGGCGTGAACTAATCCACCAACTTTCCCTTTGCTTCAAGCCTCCTCCATCTTCCTCTTCCTGTTCTGTTCGGATCTCCAGCAGTTGTCAATGTCCATTCCTCACATGTTGGAAAACGAGTTTGTGGGGGGCGGGGGGGATCGTCTTACACTCTTAGACACGGGAAGCACGCTAGAGCTGCTTTATTTGAGCCAGCAAAGATTGAAGACTGGAAGAAGAGTAAATACTCAACAGCCAAGAATCTACATGCCTTGCTGAGGGAAACGGGGGTCGGATACGAGAGGGCTGTAGGCACCCCCTGCGCTCTTATCCCTGTGACCGGATTCACTTCCAAACATTGGGATAAGACTAGAAAGCTGTTAATAATGGCTGAAACAATGGTCCTAAGACTGCCTTATATTGCGTCATGTGAAATCACACATGGAAAGTGTTCCCTCTCTAAGGACGTTTTATCTGAACAGATAAATGTCATTGCCACTTAGTGGAGAAGAGTAATCGCCAAAACTGTCTAGTGCAGTTATCAACTGAGATGGGCTGACATTTGTTACTCACCACAGTGACGCACCTAAAGGTACAACAACCAGACGAACCAGTTTGCTCGCAGCGCTACAGGGGTGGCGCATACAAACTAGTCTAAACATGGGGTTTCTCTCAAACTGATGCAAGGTAAAAAAAAAAAAAAAAATTAAAAAATAAACATAACCTTTTCCAATCCAAGTTGTTCCGCAAAACACTACCCGATTGAAAACAAAGGCAAACTAGATGGTGTGTGATGTGGACACTGATATCACTGAGAAAAGTAGGTCAACTTGCTCTGGGTCAGAATGGGATTCTCACAGTATCACAACCTTAACCTTGTGTAATATACCACAGTTTTGCTGGATCACAGTCCTGGTACAAGGAAGAAAATGTACAGCATGATCCTATTGTGTTTATTTCAAATTAAACAAGTCAAATTTAAGACTTTTTAAGAACTTTTAATGCCACCTTGAATGAAATTTAAGACAAAAAAAATCATAAATATAGGGAATGGTTGGGGGATTATGTTGTACTTACAGTCAAGCATCACAAAGTCCCCTGTGGTGCCTAGCTTAAATGTGTTGTGCACAGAATGCACCTAGCCTCAGATGTGTTGGCAGCAGAAGTGAGCCAGTAGTGAAAACAAACGTCGTTCAGCCAACTGGATCTGCACTTAATAATGGACACAGAAACGTTAGCTAGCTAGTTAGCATGGATATATTAGCAGCTAGTTAATGGTAGGCTTGACCGTCTCAGAATGCAAGCGAGTCACAGAATGCAATGAAGACCCATGACTCAAACTTTAACTACACATACAACGTACTGGTCCTCTTTCAGCCAACCGAGGAGCAGTGTGCAGCAACAGGTAGGGTAGGGGCAGCAACTCCCCTGCCCCTACCCTACCTGGCATGTCTTTAAAAGTACTTTAAGCCATAAGAGCAGTATAAGACTTTTGAAACGGCAACTTTTTAACCCCATTTGGACTACTGTCTACTGTTGCATTAATTCACCGAACAACCAAAGTATTGTATGTGTATCACTAATGCCTGTTGACGCACACTCCAAGGATCAAATTGGAAACACTTCGCCACTGTCTGGCAGTCAAAGTTTATTTTGCCAATTTGCTTACCAAATACATGTTAGAGCTACATATTTAAGTTCATAGCAACATCAGATGAATTTAGAGTCTGACAAAAACAACTGTCCACACATTTATAAGGGGTTAAAAATTTGGTATACATTGGTAATTGTCACTGGCTTGTGCCTAAGAAGCATTTTGTAAAGGGAAAAAATATGGTACCTTGTACATAAGAATGTCCCATGGCGACACGTGACCTTATGCATTACAAAGCCTTTGAAATAAACCTTGTTCTGAAGTCTATGGTGGTGCACAACAAAGCCAACCATTGTCAGATCAACAGGCAGGCGCCCATTCAAGGAGGTCTCTGTGCCGCCACCACACGAGGAGAGTCCAGCCAATCAGAGCTAGGGTAGAGGGAGGAGTCTGGATCATGTAGGAGAGGTCTGGGGTGACCTCCAATACCAGCTGCCCCAAATTTAAAATGAGACAATTTCCGCCTCTCCTATGGCACAGACTTAGAATGGGATCCCACAGGGTCACCGAGCCACCTTGGGAAAAGCCAATGTTTCCCATACTCTCTTCCAACAAACTATTTTACATGGATTGAGTGAATTCACGTCCAGGAGCCGCCAAACTGCTCAGACCCTGCTGAAGCAAAGTGATTCTCCACGAGTTGTGAAATAAAAGCGCCTAACCCTTTCAACAGCTCCAGGAGAAGGTTTTTGTGGGTCGGCACTTCAAAGTTTCTTCAGATACCCGGCCACAGTATCTGCCAACAAACGGAATGAGGAGAAGCGTTGCTCAGATCTCTCTATGGAGAGTATTGTCAGGTCCGTCGTCCTGCATTCTGCCGCCAGAGCTTTCAGGAACCTCCGCCCTCCATCCAGTTCAGCTGAACAGTCGGTGTCTGTCCGAGGTCACACTCGGCAACAGGATCACTAAACTCTTGGTATAGTCATTCCTGAAACCCTCCCACCTCCACTGCCTACCTGAAAACATATGGAGACTTTTGAGGTCAGATATGAGGACGGGCTCAGCGTTTAGCACAAACACGCCTCTCTCTGTCCAGCACACCAGCTGTCACAAAGCGAACAATGGGGTCACTTGTCCAAACAAAATCCAATTCCTACTTTATTGTTGTAAATTGTATTTTATTTCTTTTGCTGGTGATTCAACAATTCAGTTGCAATAAATAGAAAATCAGAAACACCAATGAAAGCAAACCAAAGTAGAGGTGGAGAGGCCTACTTGATAACTAGATTTCTTAGTACAAAAACAGTACCGCATCATAAAACAAGGGTAATGAGTGGCAAAATGCTGTGATTTCACATAGAGTTTCATCTTACAGGCTTTACATACTAGGACTACTTTGACCAAATACTATAAAATTAATGTGTCTTTTTGAATTGTGAGAGAAAATGTGATCTTTACCATATTAATTTCATTTTTCAATGGAAGGTGGTTCAACTTTCAACCAATCTTGTGACAGCTATAGGTAGACCAAACAATTCCATTTCTTTCTTTTTTTAAAATAAAAAAATAATAATTGTTGAACAATTTTGTCCAAAAACTTAACTTCCACTGACGTTAAGTTTCTTGCTAAACAAAGACCACATGCGTATTTAAGCAAGCTGGCTCCTGTTTGTTTTTCCACCAGCAGCAGTAATTTGTACCATCATTTTAAGAGGAGCCCCACCTTCGCCCTGCTCCCCCAGATGACATGATAAACGACGCCAGCGTCTTGATCCCGGCGTGGAGCTACGAGGTTAAAGTGGAGGTCAGTGGGCGGACGAGGAGCCAGGCAGGATACGCATGTCTGTTCGTGTTGTCCTCTGGAGGAAGTGAAGACGCCGACCCTCCAGGATTAGAAACGCAGAGCAATATGGTGAAGATGTTAGCGCTCAGTCTGCCCTGGGCCCGACGGGGAGAGGAGGATTTAAGAGGCCATCGCAGGGGATCAGCATGCAGGGAGAGATTAATATTTCCCCAAACAGTAGAAGAGCAGTGCAAAGTCGTGGCCGTGTTTTTTTTCCACTCCTGTGTGATTTACACCTTTCACTCAGTTTCTTGACAGCCCACTGGTACGGCATGCACCGGCTGCACGGGTTAGAGCGAGACGAGTCGCCCCTTCAGATGTCTATCTGCGTTATTATCCGCTTTAATGCGGCCGAGTGATGATCAGCATTTTCCACGTTGGCTTCGGCTCTGCTGTGCGCAGGTGAGGCGAAGCCGCTCCCGGAGGACGAAAAGTGTGCAACATCAAATGGTTACGTGCAGGTGAAGATAAGCGTGTTTGACTATAAACCACCTTAACCTCATTACGGAGTCACTGCTGCAGGTCACGGCGAACCGGGGTCAAATTAGAAGGGTGTGTTGGGTTCAACAGAGCTGATCCGCAGATCTGAACAGGATTACAGTCCAGGAAAAAAAAACAAAAAAAAAACAGAAATGAGAAATACAGCTAACAAATTTAGTTATCGATTAATCTGTTTTGACAAACAACTGATTAATTATACTAAAAAAAACAGTCTGCAGATTTTTAATTTGACCTTGTTTTATACTGTATTAGAAGTACATTAAAAGATGCACATGAACCAGTAAATTAAACTCATTTTTATAAACGGAAAAATGTATATTTTGTTGCCAAAAAATAGTGAAATGCTTGACAATGTATAGCATAGGATGAATAGCTAAATATAATAATAAAAAAAAAACTAAATAAAGCTTCTATCAACAACATGTGAGATACGGTACAGAGCAGATCGGTTCGTTAGTTTTAGATTAGCAGATCAATGACTGGACCTTAATAGATTCATTTATTTATTACAGTGAAAACTATGCCAGGCGAGTTCTGACTGAAAAACATTTAAAGACAAACTTTTGTTTTTTATCCAAGATGCATTTGTACAGTTTTGGTTTCATTACTTCTCTGAATATGTTGTACTTTCAGCAATTGGTCTTTTTGTGAGTCTGTATACTCCAGTTAACAATTAATCAATTATTGATGGTTATTTCAATAATCGAGTTATCATGATTAATCCATTTAATTATTTCAGCCCTAAAAAAAACAAAAACAATCATTAAATCCTGGAGACATTTTTAATATTTCAAAGTATTTTAGAAGCACTCCACGTCAAAAACACTTTAAAATGTCCCGTAGACCAGCAGAAAGATTAGTTACTTGTCAGAATCTCTTGACTTTTTGTCTCTTTGACGAAACTTTGATTCATTCTGTAAAGAAGATAGGTTGGGAGTGTGAGGGGGTGCGTAAAGTAAGTTGTTCTCCTTTTGTTCGACGCTTCTACTGCAGCCCATCAGGGTAAACACCGACGTGACGTCCCATTGTGATTCCAGCCATTCATATTAACAAGCCCGTGCAAGGAAGATAAACTCTGCCCTGCGGCGACAGCAAATGGATCGGAGTTTACACCATAAAATGATGGGAGACGAGCTCAGCAGAAATGGAGAGAAAAACTTTTAAACCGCAGCAGGATGGTGATGGGATCTGCTGCACCAAACCAACAGCTTCAGGCTATGCAAACAACATCAATAGCTTTGGTTATTTATTTATTTATTTTTAGATTATTTATGTGGAACAGTTGTCAACAAGAGGTCTTTACGGTCAGATGACATGTAAAAGAAAATAAAAATAAAAATCACCACTAGGTACATTTTTTGTTTTACCAGGGATAAAACAAAAAATGATTGTCACGGCAACAGCTCCGTCAACTGAGCCACAACAATACCTAGGGAATACGTATAGGTTCCTTACATCTTTCACATATTGTCACAACCAAAAGCAATGCATGTCACTGAGACGTCACCAGCTGCAAAGCTGTGGAGGAAACAGGATGGATGTCTGTGAGATGCCTTCACAAACAGAAGACATGAAACATGAGGTGTGTATTTGAGTCAAAGTCCCTTTTACACTGGCATCCCCAATTAAAATCCACCTTTGTGTCATTTAACCGCAATATTGAGAACAACGGTGAGCAAGCAGCATCATGAAGGCCAAAGAGCACAACAGACAGGTCAGGGAATAAATAGTGGAGATGTTTGGTTGCAAAACAACATCGCGGGATTTAAATAATTACTGGATGGAAATACTACGTCACAGCTGGCAAACCAGGGAGATGCGGCTGTTCCCCACAAACACTTGGTGGTCAGGAGCTTCTATCAGGAAAGTCACTTAATCACACCTAAGCGACGGTGAACATGTAGGGGTGGGGGCTGAAATCCAATGAGGAAAAAAAAAAAAAAAAAACGGAGCAAAGTTTTAAAGCACATCTGCTCTGAAAAGCAGATGGTGAAGGCATCCAGCAGAATGTGAGCCCTCATGGCTGAGGCTGAATGAGCCGCCAGTGAAAACCGGAGCAACAAATGGGAGACTGTGGAACATTTACTGGCCTCCTAAACCACAGCAAAGAGGAAAGTTAGTCCGGCAAATTACTGGACGAGATCAAAGCCAGTTCAAACGATGCGGCTGCTGGTGGCATTTCATTCGGGGAGAAGATACGTTTCAAGTCACACTACAGCTACTGCTGTGTTGTAGCGCGTTGAAACTCTTAATTAGCGACCAAGAGCTGCAGACGGTTCAGTGTGAAACCTGTTGTTTTCAACGCCAACTGTTAGCAAACTAAAACAGCTTCAATACGAGTTTTAAAATAACATTAGCAGCAGAACCAGCCAACACATTTGCAAAGAAAGCCAACGAATGATAGTAGTTTTCCATTCTTAAAGCCTCCCTTGCGTTGTCTCTATCCACAAACCGAGAAGTTTAAATTTAATTTGAACTAATTACCCAGTAAGTGGCGCGAGAGCAGACACACCGAGCTAAACTTTATGCGTTTAATTTCGCGTCGCGCTCACAATACAGTGAGTAAACTTACCTCGTCCCGGCCATTTTTCACATTGTAAACGGAGCGAACGCAATGAAGAAAGTCAGCTCTGCCTCGGGAGGTTAGTTTTTCGGAGCGGTGAGTACAGGACGGTCCTCCCGGCGCTGCCTGCCTGGGTGAATCCGATATGGAGTCTCCGCCTCCCCACGTGAATCATGGGGTTGGGATGGGGGTCACCCGGTCTGCAACCCCCACCGAAGCACTAATACAAACTTCCCAGCCCACATGCAACTCCTCCTCCTTTACTCCACACCACTCACCCAGTCCCGCTTCACTCCCCGGCTGTCCGACGACAAGCCGAAGCGATTGTGACTCATTCAGACGCAGCTTCAAAAGCAGAGCTTCCAGCCTGCCACCTTCAGATAGAGCTGCGTGTAACCTGTTACTGATCACCAAAATAATATAGGAATTTCTGAATTACCCAATTTTTATTTATTTTACTAATACCACTTTCTAACCCTTTTCTTGCTCTTTTTTGGTTCAGCGGGTGAGAAAGATAAAGTTGTTTCGACTGTCAGGTGTCACCTGGTTCTGTTCCGGTATACTACTGAGATGGATGACTGCTGCATTTCAGACATCTTGTCTCGCAGTGCTTAGTGAAACGAAAGGTCACCTGAAATCCTACTTTTAAAGTAGGAGCTAAACAAGCAACCCTGAGTTCAGGATCCAATATGGCCGCTTATGAGCGTTTCCTAGCAGCAAATCGGCTCATCTATACAGCTATTCTATTGGATTACAATAGAATAGCAGCTATTGTATAGTGTAGCGGGTGGAATCATCATGTATTTGGGTGGCATCCACCCCCTTAGCCAATCAGTGATCTTGACACCAACTTTTCAACCTGACTGATTACTTGGGACCCCAGTAGAGAAGTTTCTAAAAAAACAAAAAACATAAGGGGGGCTGGTACCACGTAACTGGAAAACTGTTATTAGCAGATGCCATGCTGAGCCGGCGCTAATGTAAAAGAGCCATACATTATAGTAATTACTACCAGTATAAACTATAAACCACTGGTTTCTTGTATGTACAAAATAGATAAGAATACATTGTAGACTCTTATACCATAATAGCACTTCCCACCGTTTTCCAAATTGCAACCAAAATGTCCTCTTCTCTGATTTGAGCCATTCACCTGACATCCAAAGGTGACTCAAATGCAGCGTCTGTACATGAAATATTAACTGTTACTAATCAGAATCTCAGACACTGTTTTTTTTAATTGGGCAGTATGGCTTTCCACCCAGGGCAGCACACCACAAGGAATGTCATTTGTAAACAGGTTTTAGCCAATTTTCATAATGACTCAAAGGAAATAAGTATTGTTAGAAAGTGTGTACAACTGATTACGTTGACAGAGCATGTGCTACACAGCTTATGAGTCATTGCTGAATCAAGAGGTCATTTAAAATCTGAAATGTTTAGACTGATTACACCTCAGCTGGATAATTTGACTTTGATTTGGAGTAACAGAAAAAGGGTCTCACCTTGTCTACGCTACAAACTGCACTGATTAGAGCGACAAGTTCACACAGACCTTGGTTTGCTACTTCACATATCACTCTAGTCTTGGACTCATGAAAGTGTTTAATTGTATTACAGAACATATTCACCTTAACTGCCCATTTTTAATTGCGCATTTTATGTCCACAAGCTGTGTCTCGCAGCACACTGTGTAAACACTGCTCAGCCTATTCGCCCAAATGAGATCTTATCCAGTAGACAAGCAGACAGAGACACCTGCTGGACAAAAACAACATAAAACAATAAAATGCATGCCATCTTTTTTATTTCAAACAAAACACTTTATTATCCACAATAACTATCAGCTCTATCTAGGTCTATGGAAATGTTTACAAAGAAAAACAAAACATGATCTAACAAAAGTACTTCACATCAAGTATTATTAAACTGTGTTTACCCGCCCCCCACACCCC
Source organism: Girardinus metallicus (assembly GCA_903067095.1). NCBI lineage: Eukaryota > Metazoa > Chordata > Actinopteri > Cyprinodontiformes > Poeciliidae > Girardinus > Girardinus metallicus. Next base: position 9,985 of record CAEGAE010099014.1, read on the forward strand.
CCCTGGCACAGAGTAGACTACGTATTGATTATTGTACATCTCATCACAGTGAATCCTTTAAGTGCTTTGCTCATGTAAATAAGGACAAACATACAAATCGTGGGATTTCTGAAGCCGCTTCTTACCCGGTACGTTCATTTTGTCAACTCGTATTGTACATTGAGGTCTGCCTCTTAAGTATTATAAAAAATATTGTAAACATTTATATTAATTGCACAACATACATTCAAATACATACTGTACTGTACAGCAAAGGTTTAATTCCGTGTTGTTATCCAGTAGCACCATGTATAGCAAGCTAAACAAACTATATAGAAACCTCTAAGGTGTGGTACAAAGGAGTAACATCGAAGTCACTGAAGTCACTTTGTGTTCAATGGTCAAATATCCTTCTGCTCTAACTGTGAGGGAGTGTTCAGTGAAGGCCTGTTCAAGGGTTTTCTGTGTAGGTGGCTGAATGATTGTAAAGGAGAAGTCTGGTCACGTCACATCTCACGGCTGCGAGGGAGATGATTCCTCATAAAAGACATTCATCAGTGTTAAAAATCAACTACACCACAACAGGTTATGGCGAGGTTTTTTTTTTTTTTTTTTTTTTTTTTTTACAGTTGGTTGTTAGAAAGTTCACATCACTTCCATGTGCAAACACGTCGGTGCGGTAAATGTGTTTGTCTGGTTCCTTGTCAGCACATGCCACGGGGACATAAGGGCGCCGTGATGTCATCGTGTAGCAGCAGAGTCGAAGCGTAGCTCGTCGTGTTTCCATCCCGGTCCCGTTTCCCGACAAAAAAAAGCAGGTTAAAGCGATATTCTGTATGTTATCTACAAGGATTGCTGTCAAAACCGAACGGACACCAAACTGACCCGAACGCAAATGATTATGAGATGTTTTCAGATGCAGATAACTTGAGAAGTTTTCTTAGCTTCTTCAGTCTTAGTGTCTCATTCACGCAAAGGCAACAAAGAGCAGCTCTCCCAAAAACTAAACCCGGTATAGAGATGAATAGTATCTCCAGTTCATGGTTCAGCGAAGTGTGGTCAAGGTCCTTAGGTCTATATATAGCCTCCATGCTCCGTCCTCTGCTGGACGTGGTTCGGGGCTGCAGGTGGTTACCCAACCCATCCTTCCCAAATCTGTCCTCTGAAAAACCAACAAACAAAACCGTCTGAGTTAAAAGTGCAACCTGAGGCATCCGATAAATACCGTCGCTCCAGTTCTTTCTACTGCCACTGTGAGAAAAAGCAAAAATAGACGATAGGAGGACTGACAACACAGCATTACAGAAAGTTTTTTTTTTTTTTTTGTTATTGACTCGACAAAATGAATGAAGAAAAATGATCTGCAGCTTTGCAATATAGGTTGATACTGTAAATGAATGAGTACAGAGCTAAAGCAAATGGCAAGCTGCTGGGCCGTCTGAGCGAGCTAAACAAAAACCCGGAGAGAAACGGGGCGACAGGAGTGGAGCTTGTTTGGCTGACTACAAATAGCAGATGGGTTATGACAAACTCACAGCGACTTGGACGAGGGCTTCTTCATTTTTGGCCTCTTTCGACGATGGACTGGCCTGAGGCATGCACAGCATGTACACACGCGCAGGCCAAATGCACGTGCATGGAAACAAACAGGCACAGGCGCACACACGGCGTACACACGGCGAGGCATGCACACGCCCACGCACACACACGCACACACAAAACAGAGACGAGTCATTAGGGGTCAAAAACAGGACCGGCAGAAATAGCAGAGCAGTGCTTGCATGTTAGCCTGTTTGGTGTTTGTTTGAATCACACTGAAAAGGTTTTGGACTATGATAAAACACAGAGGCTTAAAATAAGTTCTGATTATTATTTTTATTGATTCCTCTGACTGCGGGCAGTAAGCAGAATCATACAGTGCCTTGCAAAAGATTTTACACCCCTTCAGATTTACACTTTTTCAGTGTCAAGGGAGCCACTTGTTGCTGCTAGCCGGGCCAACCAATAGTCATAGTGTAAGCAGGACTTGATTTGGGTCCCGTCCCCGTTTTCAGCACCTCTAACAGCGTTTTAATTCAGACGTGTTGGGATCTGGAAAAGGGGGTGGAGCTTAAAGCAATCAGAGATACGGTAAGGCAAGGTAATTTTACTTATATAGCACGTTTCCAGCAACAAGGCAGTTCAAAGTGCTTTAAATGAATTAGAAGGAATTACAACAGAAACAACAAACCAAAGGAAAGAGCAAAAGAAGAAAAAGTATAAAACCACACATTTAAGAATGTGCAGTCTGTAATTTATAAACTAGTCGGGGGTTTCTCTGGATTCTTGTTCTGATAAGGTTGATCTAAGGAAGTAAGGTGAGTTTCTCTGGATTCTAAGTTTGGTCTAATTCCTTTTCTGGGATAAGCTAGAAGGAGTTTCTCTGCATAATAATCTAAAAAGTATAATATTGGTCTAAATAGTGAATACTCCACAATTTCTAAAAGACGTGTTTATGGACAAGCCCAACCTCAACCACAAAGAAACTCATAGCATCAGTTGCACTATGAAGATTATACTTCTACACTTTTATAAAGTAAACTTCACAAGTCCCTTAAAATATTGGAGTCTTTCAATTTATCAATGCCGGAACCAATAAATCAAACTTAATATTGTCAATCTTTATAAACAACCATCTACGGGAGGCTCCTGAAGGTCTGGGGGCCCCTAAGTAGAGGCTTAATTCACTTATGGGCCGGGCCGGCTCTGACTGCTGGGTATGGCGAACCTCGGCCTCAAATTGTGTGCTGCCTGTCAGAAGCAATGCCTGTATTTAGTTATCTTGTTTGTTATGTAATGTTTCTAACAAACCTCTAAATCGTAAACAGTGTTTACCCTGAGATTTAATCACACACTCTGCTACCCTCTATCCAGCAATCAGGTGACTTCTGATAGCAGATGGTACCTCTGCAGTTTTCTAGTGGTAGAGTAAGGAGTCCGTTTCCTTTTTTGTATCATTCCCCTTCCACCTTGCAGTCATGCCCTACTGTGTGTCTTAGCAGGAACGATCCCGATGAACTAGCAACGTGACAAAATGTGAAAGTGTTGTGTTCACTTTTGTGAGGCACTGTAGACGAAGCTTCGCTGTGCAGACAGAGGCCTCCCGGATTTCATTTTGTAGCTTTCCTTCCATCTGGAGTTTTTGTAAAAGTAATCACAGAGGAAGACATACCTGTATTCACTGAAGTGGCTTCTCTCCTTTCCCCCTGGAAGGAAGTTAAAGGGATTAACGTCGCTCCGAAAGCACTCGAGAAAAAGCGACTAATCACGTTCTACCCTGAGAGGCGTCTTACTCACCCTTCTCTGGGTTGCACTGCTTGTGGCCCTTGCAGCTCCTCAAGCCCATGAGCTGTTGATGCATTGAGTTGAGCGCGTTGCGATCCAGAGTGCTGACAGCGTTTATCAGCTGCGGGAACGAGCGAGGACAAAATGTCAACGAGCGCTTTGTAAACTCTGGAAAATGTCAGTAAAGCTCTACCCCCTGTGGACAAAGGAATGCACTGCATTTTTTTTATTTTTTTTTTTATAGTTATTATTGTTGAAGTATTTATACCCTCCACTGTGGGTGTGTCTGTGCAAACAAAATACCTGGTAGGGGTCGGTACTGAGGTCAAAGTATTCCATGAAACCGGTGGCAAATTCACAGAACAGGAAATTGTGTGTGTCGTTGATGGTCCTCAGGCACCAGTATGTGTTGTTGTTGGCACTGGTGCATGCACAGAACGGGCCCACTACAGGGAGAGGGAGGCCGAAGGGGAAAGGGAGGGGGCAGATTTAGAAAACAACAGCTTTTCAGAAAAAGGTCGCCATAATATTGTTTTTATCTCGTCTGCTGTGACAAACGGCAGCAGAGGTAGAAAACACGTTCCAAAACACTTTCCGAAAAGCCGTTTGTCGTTCCTTACTCGTCCAGAAGGGGGCAGTCTGCCAGTGATGGTTGTCGTGGGTGAAACAGGTCAGACCAGGCATGCTGCAGGTGTCGTTGTTCTGGAGCCTCTTCAGGAATTTGCGCAGTTTTTTTCGGCGCTTCTGCTCCTTCTGCAGCCACTGAGTCTTCTGCTTGGACGGCATTCTGACGGGAACAAAATCTGTTAGAGTGACTGAAATAAAGGAAAAGTCAGTTTACTAATGAAGTAAAATTTTACCCGAGAGAGTGCATTTGCTCCACATTTAGCAGATAAGCCTCCTTACTCTTGAGAAGATCACTGAGGAGACAAATTCCAGCCGTCACATTTGGTGACTCTCTGCGGCGGTCCTATTTTTGGATGACCTGCTCACCTGGGCGCGTTGCACTGGCATTCCTCTGGCCGCACCTTTTTCAGGTGACCTTTCACCTCACGCAAGTTCTTGATTTTGGTCTGCAAGGTTTCAATCTGAGAGCAGCGAGAAGAACCAGAGAGTCACCTGGAGCACGCTATATGTCAGACAAGCTGTGGCGTCGGACTGGTTCGGCAGAGTTTAGATAAAAATGGGGAGCACCTCATGCTCAATGTGCAGTTTGTGGTCCTTCCATGCTTGGAGGGACTTGTAGAGGCCCCCGTCACACTTCACCGTGTCGTTCATGAGGATCGAGCATCTGCACGCAGAGAAAAATACAGTGTTCAAGCACATTTAGTACAACACAAATGAAACTTAAAATCCATTTGGCGTAAATGCTCCCGAGTGAAACAAATGGATTTATACCTTCAGCTGAAGGTTAAAACAGAAATCATCTTGCTGCTGTTTGTGTGTGTGTGTGTGTGTGTTTAAAGTTGTTCCTGAAACAATCCCCTTAAAAATATTTTGAAAATGCAGTGAAGTTGTAGCTTAAGCTCAAATTGAATCAAACACCTGGCAAGGCAATTTTCTTTTTGTTAAAATATTATGGAAAACAGAGAATTTATTTAAAAACTAATACTCCTTGAATTGCATCTTATCGTCCTCTTATTAAGTTGCCTTCGCCAATCAGAAACAGTTTCCTTGGTTGAATGGAATATGTGGTAAATCTATATTTGTGAATACTTACTAAAACTTTTAATTGCTACACCTTTTGTTGTCATTACTTTAGACTTTCACAAAGCAACTTAAGACTAATAAGATTTTATTTTCCATGCAGAACTCGAGAATAGTTTGTTTTAAAGACGCACAAGTATACCAACCTGATTTGTTGTGGAGGATGCGTCTTCTCTTACTCTAATATGTAAATTCACGTATTTCTTTGTTAGTAGTTGCAGTACATCAGCAGGTGTGTGTGTGTGTGCGTGTGTGTGAAATGGGAATCCTTAATTTACATTTGCTGTTTTTCAAAGAAAGATCCAACTTAGGATTGGGTTTGCAAATTAGCCAGTGGCTAGAAAACCTCCGTACAAAAACAATGGATCTGTGTTTTCATCATGTAACGTTGTTTACTGTGATTAAATAAACTTGAACCGATTCTGCTGGTGACCAGACCCGGATGATTTTCAGCTTCTTTCTTTTCAGCCAGTCGGATATGCAGAAATCCAAACCTTTTCTGATCGCCAAACATACTAAGACCAAACAACTGCAAAGCTGCGACAACCACTTTAATCTTCATTGCTGGGAGAGCGTTCAAAGTTATCTGTTGTTGGTATAAGTGGGTTTAAAACTGAAGTCAGTTGAGGAAGAATGGAGGAAGAATGAAATACTAAAACGCTACTTAAGACAACATAATGCATTTTCTAACTGTTGAGAAATGAGGTGAGAAGAGAGAGAGAGAGAGACAGACAGAGAGAGAGACGAGACGGATGAACGTATCACAGCAAAGTTGCTCTGTTTTATCTTGAAACAGGCTGGATGTGTACTGTTCCAGTCTCTAGGGAATACATACCGATTCTGCTGTTTTGGTAATGCTAAGCTTGCTAATCGCTTCTATATGGTGCTGGAATATCAGCTCTGTAAATGTTTTCTTTATTTCCAACTACTGGTAAAAACCCCGTTGGAAGAAGCATCGATGTTGTGTGAAGCTGTATTTTTTCAGTCACTTCACCAGAATGACTTCAGCAGGTGCTAATCATTTTACTCCATAATGTGGCACGTTTGCAGTTCTTGTTGTTTTGGTTTGAAAAGGGGCCATCAAACACAGAACGTCAATCTGTTTCCACCGTGTTGATGTTTCATCAAATCGGCAAAGAGGCTGAACGCCCTGGGGCCGACTTCAGCAGACAGCAGAGAGGCAGAATGTAAATCAACGTTGCTGAGTTGTTGTTTTTTTTTTTTGTCTTTTGTGCTTCTGTTCTCTGTCTGGTATGAAAGATGCTGGATTTGGAAATGTTAGCCGTCTTTTCTCACAATTAAGGCAAGGCTCTTTATTCTCTAAGGAATATATACACAGTCACTGATGTCTACAGCTAGCTACATTAACCACGTAAATTGCTAACGTAAGTCGCTAAAGGCGTCCTTGAAAAAAACAAACACTGTAATCCTGACGTAGTCTCTGCTTCTAATAGAAATTATTAATGGATGCTCACAGCAGGAAAGCTAGAAATTAACATTTGATTTGTTTAGTAATAGTTTTTAAAGAGAAATCGGTGCTAGAGCTTTACCAAAACCAGAGGTCACAAATCAGGCACATATTTCTGATCATTACATCTGTCATAAAGCTGCTTAATCCTCAGTAAATTTCATGGTGAAATTATGACTCTATTTCAGAACAAACGTCCAGCTTCAAAGCCTTTTTCTTTTGCCAACACTGTCAGTGTCAGTTTTATTCTGAGAGACACATGCAGTAGCTGTGGGCCTGACAGCTTGAATATTTGCATGCCCTCCCTCTCTCCCCTCCCACACACCTGTAGGTGACTTTCAAAGCAGCAGGTGGTGTGAGCTTGTCACGGGTGGTTGGCTTGGCTGCGACTCCCATTCCGCTGAATTCTTCGCCGTCGTCTCCGGCGGCCGCGCCTCTCCACCTGTCTCTGGTCCAGCTGGCGTTCCCGGATCCCAGGGGCCTGTAGCCCCCCTCCAAGTCGACGGCGTACAGATCTCCATCCAGCTCGAATGAGACGGAGCGCGCCCAGCGCTTCCTGGTCACGGCCTTACTGGACTTAATCTCTGCAGAATAGGAAAGACATTCATTTGATTGACAGTCTGAGCACTTTTGATCAGAGTCGACGCATTATACAAACATGTATACCGAATTTGTTTCTTTGGAATGATTTAGGGCTCAAGTGATTTCTCAACTCCACCACTTGGTGGCAGCACTGACACATGCCTCTTGTGTCATGAAAACCTGGTAGTTTTTAATGTCAGATTGTAGACCCGCTGCTTCCTTTTCAGGCACAGAAGACGAGTATTTCAAGTGAGATAAAGAACTCACTCTTTTTGTTTAGGAGTCTCTTCTTCTTAAGGACAGACGTTTTGAGCCCCCCGTCACCGCAGTTACAGTCGTCAAAGTTTGAGGTGACAGACATGGTAGAGGGACTGCTGGCCATCAGAGCCTGCATGCGAGGGGCAAACAGACCCGCCATGCCTTTACACTTATACAGCCTCAGCTTGCCCGTCGGATCTTCCACACACTGCCACTTCTGGAACAAAACCAAAAAAGGAAAGGGAAATGTATTTAAGGGGGATCTATTGAACAAAATTTACATTTGACACATTTTTATACTTTGGGTCTCCGCTGCTCCTAAAAACAGCCAGTCGTGTTTTGGCAATAAGTTTATGCTTTTTGGTGTTTGGAAATTGAGCCGTTTCAAAAACCTCCCAATTGTTGAGTCACACTGCTCCGTTGCCGAGCAACCCAAGCGGAGCTCCAGCACACTTGGCCGGCTGGTTTTACTCTTTGTGGGCTGTACAATGGCTGCTGGAAAATGCAAGTGTTTTGTTGTTGACTTACCATCCAGAAACCGCTTGCTGCTTCTGGTTTTCATTGCATTATTGTGCATCTGTTTGCAGCCATTTTCACATGCGATTGTAAACATTGAGTTGGGGGGGGTGGGGAGGTAGGAGGTGGGTGGCCAGCAGCAGCTTATTTGGATTTACAGTGACAAGAGGCCCTAAAACAGCTCATTCTGAAAGGAGCTCAGGATGGAACAGAGCAGATTAAAATCTCATTATCAAAGAAAGATTTTGCGCAAAAAGTGTAATGAACATGCTTTGCACGTTCATTTCGTTCTATCCTAACCTGGGTAACAGTTCACCTTTAATGATATGGCACTACAAATTTTTCCAGATCATGAACAAATCTCAAAGACGTTTGAAAAAAAAAAAAACTAATATCCCGACTCAGTCCTCTTTGTTTATAAAGAAATTAGATGCTATTTTCAAATGCATCCGTGAGCTTACAGTGACTGCACGTCACAGTACGTTCACAGATGGCAAATTACCATCCTGCCATGGCAACACAGTTTGTTTTTTGTTTTTTTTTGCTGGAAATTGAATAGCCTCCCCTTGCTGGCTCATACAGGTCAGGTACCTGTCCCGGTTGTTGGCATGAAGTCTGATATTCTGCTTTCTGGCACAAGTCCTTCACCCTCTGGTATTTTGGCAGGAAGTTTTCCTCCTGGGCCATTTCCTTCCCATCGGCTCTCTTGTGCGGAGGCTTCCTGAAAGAACAGACAGAACATTGACAGGGAGGCCGATGCTGCCAGACGCCCAGAATGAGAACGCGTCTTACAAAAAGGTCAATCAATAAAACATACCCCCTCTCCACCAGGAAGGAGTCTCTCCATGTTTTCCCCTTCCTGTTCAACTGGAACCTGAGAAATCAGGAAAAAAAACCACCAGACTGTGATATTTGCAGTGAGCAAACATCTGCGCCATTTCGAAATGCCACGCTCCCTTAAAAGATAATGATGCTGTACCTCTGTTTGAATTGTGAATTTCATTACGTACGACAAAGCTCTTCGTTTTGGTAAAAAAAATAAAAAATAAAAAATTCTAGTTAAATCCCAGTTTGACTCGGCCTGTTTCACTCTCCCCTTTTCTAAATGTCATCCAGGAACCGTCGATGGAGCGCTAAGACGCCGAGCGTGTTCACCTGTTCATTGGTCGATCCGAGGCCAGGAGTTTCAGGATGGACTTGCCATCCATCTCGGCAGGAATATCGACGCCTGCCATCTCCAGCATAGTCGGTGCCAGGTCAACGTTCAACACGACGTGAGGATTTCTGCCAAGAAACAGGAAACTCAATGTGATCATCATAATGTCGTTTCTTCCTCGATGTGAAAGTATCCGTACTGCTCTGAAATGCTTCACATTTTGGTCGCAATAAAACAACAAGTGTGTTTTACTGGGGTTGTATGTGATAAACTAATGCAATATTGTGGGTAATTGTGAAGACGAAGGAGAAGGATACACTTTGTAACACATTTTGTAAGTAAAAAATGATGAAGAGTTTTGTGTGCATTTTCAATCAACGCCTTAGTTCCTTTTTGATATCAGAATAAAGCAGGGTGAGTACATATGCATGTCACGCTCAGAATTTGGTTGTGTCTAGTTACATTTACTCAGTTATATAAACATGAATAACGTTTTGGAAAAAATATATATATATTTAGGAGTATTGTCACTATGCTGTACCTTTTCCTTTTAGTACTTCTGAGTAACTTTACCATGAAGTCACTCATAGTAGAGTTAGTTTTATTTATATAGCACATTTTTAGAAACAAGGCAGTTCAAAGCGCTTTACATAAAGTAGAAGGAAATGCAAACAAAACAAAAAAAAACAAAAGAAAGGCAAAAAGGTAAAAGTATAAAACTGCATATTGGTTCCCCATGTTTGATAAGAATAAGTAGTTTATGATTTATAAACAAGGTTCTCTGCATTCTCGTTCTGATAAGACTAGATGTTGGTTCTTCATGTTTGGTAAGATTAGCGAGTGTCGCTACTTTTAATTAGATAAAATCTCTGAATACTGAACGCAGACAAGTTTGTTTTAACCAAAAACGCACCGGACTCTCAGACACACCTGCGGTTTTTGAAAGTTTTGTAAGTTTTATATTGAAAAAACTTGATTTGCAAACATTTTTTGTCTTTCTGATTTTGTTATTTTGTAGTTGTGTTTTTTACATAAATTATTTTCATTTTGGACTGTTTGATGATGTATTTTTAAAATATTAAATGGTTGACATCTGGATCAGTTACTCAGTACTTTTTTTTTACCCTTGAGTAGTTTCTCCACGGTACTTTTTACTTTTACTTCAGTAAAAATACAGTGGGGGAAAAAAGTATTTAGTCATTCACCAATTGTTCAAGTTCTCCCACTTAAAAAGATGAGAGAGACCTGTAATTGACATCATAGGTAGACCTCAACTACGAGAGACAAAATGAGAAAAAAAAATTCTGAAAATCACAAGAAATGTGATTTTCTGAATTTTTTTTTCTCATTTTGTCTCTCGTAGTTGACGTCTACCTATGATGTGTTGCTCTTACTTGAGTACAATTTCTGGGTCCTCTACTCACCTCTGGCCTTTTTTTTTTTTTTTTTTTTTTTTTTGTTTTTTTTTTTAAAGAACTTTAAAAATTTTTTATCCTTTCCCTCCCCTTTTCAATTTTTTTCTTTCTTCCTTAGGTTTCCAAA